>JBBPDE010230951.1:0-26627 GCA_037974605.1 Nannopetersius ansorgii | reverse complement strand
CCCCCCCCCCCCCCCCCCCCCCCCCCCCCCCCCCCCCCCCCCCCCCCCCCCCCCCCCCCCCCCCCCCCCAACACCAATTTTGTTCACTAGTCCAGAAAGTCTCTCATTGGGACCATATGTCCTGGCAACAACCATGTTTCAAGTATGCCCATTTTTAAATTTGTTTTCACAAAACTAAATGGTGCTTGGACTTTTTAATGCAAAAAAATCTTTCAGTGATGACAAAAGCACAGATTGCTTCTATTTCTCCTTAATCTGTGGATTTATGCAAATATTTTTGAATGTTGGTGCATATTTTATGAAATAATTTACAAGGCTAGAGTGTCTATGAAATCCTTACAAAAGACTGTACTGTGTGTAGGATGCTGAAATTTATATTGTCGAGAGCAAGGCTGATTCTGTAGCTTAAATCATGAGGCGCATTTGCCCCAAACTTTTCAGTGAAATGTGGAATACTGACTTCTGGTTATGCATACATTTTAAGCAGAATCCAGTTTGAACAAGGAAGATTCCTCACAAGGGACTAAACAAGGAAGCACCCCTGTGTCATCAGACGCCGAACAGATGAATCTTGATCCAACACCCATGAAAATTTCCACACCCAATATTAATTTAAAGCCACCAGACGTCTTGCCAAAAAGCACTGAACCTCTGAAAACCACAAATAGTGCCAATTTGACCTTCATACCTGAGGTGGCTGCAGGAGGTTCAGCAGACTGTACAACACCCTCTCTTCTTTCTAATGCATCACTAAACACACAGCAGCCTGAACCAAAGGAGATGGACATAGAACCACTCAACCAAGAAATCCCTCCTCATCACAACCCAACAGAGACCAAAGAATTCCACTCGACAGCAAAACCTGATTTTTCAAGCTTTGATCGACAGCAAAGAGAACTGCCACAAAATTCAGGGGAAATGTTGGAAACTCCTCAAAAACTGAGGCAGCCCCCTGGTGACACGAGTGAGGCAAAAACAGGTGTGTTCATTGTTATTAAAACCTCATTTAACACAGATTCTGTCCTGTTTGAGTTTATTAGTTTCACAAAACTAAATGGTGCTTGGACTTTTTAAATGCAAAAAATCTTTCAATGGTATATAAAGCACAGACAGCTTCTATTTCTCCATAATCTGTGGATGTATGCAGATATTTTTGAATGTTGGTGTATATTTTATTAAAGAATTTCCAAGGCTAGAGTGTTTATGAAATCTTTACAAAAACATATTTAGCCAATCTGCTTAAACAGCTATTCCTAATGGCACTGAAACATTTGTTTTCAAACCAGAATACCAGACCATACCGTCTAGCAACAACCGCAATAGTGTGGAATGTTTTGTGCTGTTCAGAATGGTTTTATAGACTCAAGGACCCATGGTCAAAGACTGATAGCTACAGGCAAGCATGTCTCTCACTAAAATATCTGTGTGATGTTGCAGAATTAACATTATACTGTACAACCAGGAGCCACTGAACATCTTTTGAAATTACTGTAATCCTCGCAGTACAGTCATAACTGGTGCCACTGCTGCATACCCAAGAACCAGTCACAGTGATTTTAGGTGTGATGTGTGTAGGATGCTGAAATGTATATTGTCAAGAGCAAGGCTGATTCTGTAGCTTAAATTATAAGGCACATTTGCCCCAAACTTTTCAGTGAAATGTGGAATACTGACTTCTGGTTATGCATACATTTTAAGCAGAATCCAGCTTGAACAAAGAAGATTCCTCACAAGGGACTGAACAAAGAAGCACCTCTGTGTCATCACAGAGTCTTGATCCAACACCCATGGAAGGAGGTTCAGCAGACTGTACAACACCCTCTCTTCTTTCTAATGCATCACTAAACGCACAGCAGTCTGAACCAAAGGAAATGGACATAGAACCACTCAACCAAGAAATCCCTCCTCACCACAACCCAACAGAGACCAAAGAATTCCACTCAACAGCAAAACCTGATGTTTCAAGCTTTGATCGACAGCAAAGAGAACTGCCACAAAATTCAGGGAATATGTTGGAAACTCCTCAAAAGCTGAGGCAGCCCCCTGATGACACGAGTGAGGATAAAACAGGTGTGTTCATTGTTATTAAAACCTCATTTAACACAGATTCTGTCCTGTTTGAGTTTATTAGGTTGTTGACTTGGGTAATGTTTCAGCAATGACTTCAGGTTTCACTCTTATTAAATTTATCTACACAAGAACACTGAGCACAATATGAACATTGTATAAAATAGCCTTTTGTTTTTTATACTCAAATTATTTTAGAGTGAATTAGTCTTTGTATGAGAGACATTCTAAAGTAGAATTTTACTTGTAAAGGCAGCAAAGAAAACTGAACATTAGTCGCATAATGGAGCTCTAAAATGCACTTAAATGTCATTTAAATGTGTATACATTTTGTAAGATAGTGTAGGGTCAGTGGCACAGTTGTTTAGATAACAATTACAAGTCTTACATCTTCATCCTCATTTTTCTTCCTTTGATTCTCATATGACCTGTAACAGTGCCCCAGGACCCACCTGCTTGCAATGAACTGCGTAACTACCTGGAAGATGCAGAGAAAGAACCTGTAACTGGTAAGTCCTGTGTTGTTTTTTATTTATTTATTTTTTTTAATTTTTTTTTTTTGTGTGGGGGGTAGGAGGTACATTAATTTTGTACACTAGTCCAGAAAGTCTCTCATTGTGACCATATGTCCTGACAACAACCATGTTTGAAGTATGCCCATTTTTTGTATTTGTTTTCACAAAACTAAATGGTGCTTGGACTTTGTAACTGGTAAATCCTTTTTTTTTTTTTTGTTTTTTTTTTAAATTTATTTATTTATTTCGTACACTAGAACAGAAAGTCTCTCATTGTGACCATATTTCACAAAAAATGGTGCTTGGACTTTTTAATGCTGAAAATCTTTCAGTGATGACAAAAGCACAGATGGCTTCTATTTCTCCTTAATCTGTGGATATATGCAAATTTTTGAATGTTGGTGCATATTTTATGAAAGAATTTCCAAGGCTAGAGTGTCTATGAAATCCTTACAAAAACATAGATATTTAGCCAATCTGCTTAAGCAGCTATTCCTAATGGCACTGAAACATTTGTTTTTAAACCAGAATACCAGACCATATCGTCTAGCAACAACCGCTACAGTGTGGAATTTTTTGCGCTGTTCAGAATGGTTTTATAGATGCAAGGACCCATGGTCTAAGACTGATAATTCTGCAACATCACACAGATATTTTAGTGAGAAACATGCTTGCCTATAGCTAACCGTATACAACCAGGAGCCACTGAACATCTTTCGAAATCACTGTGATCCTCACAGTACCTTCATCTTGTGCCATCAGTGTTGTTTTCGATGTAGGGGAACACACTACGCAAAGCAGATTGAGACATTACAGTCACTTAAATATAATTAATACACGAACATCCTGAGATATATTGGCACCATTAATTGATGACCGGTCGTGAATTAGTTGGAAATGTGGCACAGGTCATTTAGTCCTAGTATGGAACATCTGGGTTGTGACCAGACTTATTGTTGTGCAGGAATAGCTGTTAGTCCCCCAAAATGGCTACAAGAAAACTGGGTATGCAGAAAATGCATTATTGACTTGCATAGGGAGGAAAACAAATGTTATCACATGAGAAGATGGAAAAGATAAGGAAACAAAGCTGGATGAATCATTTGCCTCAATGAGGGAAATACTGAGTCGATGTCCTCGTGCTTATTATTTACATGACTTTACCTCATTTATAACATTTACCTACTGTGCTCTGTCACTGTATGTGGTGTTTCTGTGAATCAGTTACATGTTTGAAATGGTCAGAGCTGCAGAGCAGTCATTGGTATAGGTATGTTATGAGAACAAATACAAAATACTTTACAGGAATGTGGTCTTAAATTTTGGTAATGACCAAAAGAAGTGGAGAAGTAGAAAACATTTGGTCTTTGTCTCAGTGGCAGGAAAGACTAGATTTGTGCAACAACAATGACTCCCCTGGAGGTACTATTGGTGCAGTAGGACCACGATTTAGATATCGCTAGAGACAATTCCCCCAGTAGTTTTGCAGAGATTATATAGGGGTGTATTCATACATTTAATGTCTGCCAAATTGGCTGCTTATGGCTGTGGTGATTTCTTACTGGTTTATACACTGTGCACTGGCTCATAGCTCGCATGCATGATGGGATGTTTCTGTTCAAGGAAGGACACATGGCTTTTCAGAACATCATGACCTTGTCAGTACATTCTGTCTCTAGGTCTGAGCCTTTGCAAATGTCCCACCTGTGGGACTAATAAAGGTTTATCTAATAAATCCTTGATCTTATCACTTCACACTAAGCAACCTTCAAAAAGACATGAATGTTAGCATGAAAATAAGCAGTGTGACAAGTCACATATGCACATTGAGATCACAATTTCTAATATAGTTAATATATTTGGAAAAGGAAGACAACTTGGTTTGTTTACTGTTCCCTTAATACTGACAACAGTCTAAGCCCAGGTGATGTGCTGTTTTACCATGTTTCCTTCCCATTGAACTGCACCACTGAGTTTAAAGGATTATAATTTATTACTGTACATAAGAACCTTATGCATTCACATACCTTCTCACCTTCTCTAATTTCACTACCTTGGTTAATTTCCAGCTGTCGTCCATCTGCTAGCTGTGACCTTGGCTTTGTTCCCGTATGCGCTCCTACTCCCATGCTTGCTTATCTAGGATTCTCTGTCCGCATTCCTTCACAGAACAGTTTGACATTACACAGCCTTCCACTTAAACTGAGATACTAACAATTCTACATTAAATGATTTCCCTTGAAGTGTGATTTAACATAAGGATAAAAGATGATTCAATTAAACATTTTAAACAATCATTTAAACAATGTAAAGTGACTCAGGTTTCACTACCACCGTGCATTTACTACTTCTGGTCTAAATTGGGCTGTTTGAGGTGAAGATTTGAATGATAAAAGAATGAGGAAAAAGTCTATTTAATATGATCTCCACTCCCATTATAAGTCCATGTAGCAGTTGGCCTATATGGGCTTATACATGCTGCCCACATATAGGCTACTACTTGAGTAGGTATATTTGAATTAGAACGTACTGCTCTACCGTTAAAATAGTACGTTCTATATAGTATGAATGAGGGTAGTATGAATGGAATTCGGACGTAGTACATCCGCTGTGTTGATGTTGTCACGTGTCGTGAGAAAATGCCCTCTGTAAAGGTAAAAAATAACGCGCTGTTGTGACGACACACAAGTGTAATTTAATCACAATGAACGTGTAATTTAACGTTTTCCTTAAGGTACTTACACTTGAAAAGAGCCGCGTCTCTGTTTTTCGAATATGACGCCTCCTCTCCCGCTGCCTTATGGGATAGTGCAGTGCCCATCGAATGCCTACTACAGAATTTGGCTGGAAGCAGTAGGTCATCCATGTACTTCTCGTCTACTGTTTTTTGAGTACTATGAATTCTGACATTCTACTCGCCTCGCATACTGTTTTCGCATACTAAATAGTAGGGAAGTATGCGATTTTGGATGCAGCCATAGTAAACAGCATGTGCCCTTTTACCTTTAAAAGAGACCAGAGAATTCAGAGGATTTCTTTCCTGGAGGCTTTCAAATTAATCCAGAAACATCTGCACTCTAATAACTGTATAGCCCTCAAGGGATTAAAAATTGCTGCTTGCATGAAAATGCCCATTTCTACAGTTAGAGCAATAATTAAAAAGTGGACATGAACTGTTACAAACTTGTGGAGAAGAGGACCCAATTATTTTGCCCCCATGTACAGTGAAGAGGATGGTTAGTGGCCAGAAAAATTCACACTTGGTAAATGACAGGACAAAGTAACATCTTGGGATTAAGTCCCTAAAACCGTCATCAGACGCCACCTCCATGCCAACAGATTGTTAGGAAGGTACATGAGAAAAAAGCCTTTTCGTGCAGTTAACCTCAAATCTTAGCACCTGCAGTTTGCAAAACGCACTTGCAGATTTTTACAACTTTGACTGGAACCATGTTCAATGGTCTGAAGAAACGGTCAAGATGGGTTTGACGTGAAGAGAAAGATGGCTTTAATGAGATGAATCTCATCCCAATTGTAAAATATGTTGAAGGTTCTGTGATGGAAACCTTGTTATGGTACATGGCACCATGGACATGAAATATCTGAAAATTTAAAGAAAAAGCTGCCTCTAGATCTTCCAGCAACACAGCGATGCAAAACATATGTCCAAATCAACACAAAAACAGTTAGCTGGCCACAGAATCAAGCGTTTGCCATGGCCATCTCCGTCCCCTGAACCTGAACCCCATTGAAAACCTGTGGGGTGAGCAGAAGCGGAGAGTTCACAAGAGAGGACCTAGGCCCTTGGATGATCTGGAGAGTTCTGTAAAAAGGAATCCTGTGCTTCTCACAGGAGAAGACTGAACGTGACGCAGACAGTGCACATCCTTGGACTGTGGCTATGAGCATCAACTCTGCATTTGGCAATGAACTTTGCGTTCTACACTCGTTTTAAGGCTAATCGTCTAACGCTAGCCAAGCAGCAAGTCAGTGCTGTAGCCTGTTAATGGATAATGATGAGTGCAAGGCACTGCAGCAGGCCAGTGACAGAAAAGCAGCATCTCTGAGTGTCTGTTGCATTGACCAGTGTCCTCTCCGATAGTTTGTGGTCCGATAGTTTATTGTCGTGCTAACTGAATGATTACTGGCCTATTGCACTGACATCAGTAGTCAAAAATGTTTTTGAGAGACTTGAAGTCCTCATTACAGAGACCTAGTTCGCTAACCGCCCACCAGATCAACGGATCTCTCACATTCTGCACACCACCCTCAGTGCTGGGGAGTCCTTGGATCCTGGCATTCATGTGTTACTTTATCACCTACCTAAACATTGTTTCAGGCCCAGTGAAATACTTCTTAGCAATATTCCATAGTGGCAGTGGCCTCTTTCAGCAAGATAATGGGCCGTGCCCCAATACAAAATTTATCAGGAATGGTTTGAGACCCCGAATTCCCCAGATCTCAGATAAGGCAATAGACAAACTTGTCTGATCGACTCACAACTTAAATGATGTGTTGGTACTGTTTAAGTGACCAAGTGGCAATTTGAGAAACTTTTTGAGTTTCTTTAGGTTTTAAGTGTGGGCGAAGTCTACAACAGAGCAGACAGCACATAAAGTTCTGTTAGGATGTTCTCTTCACTCCAGAATTCCAGCCAACAAACAGAATGGGATTAACCATGAGAAGTTATTTATTTTAGGGTTAGGGTTAGCAGGTTTACATAAGCCACTTCCCATTCATTGGCTTTACAAAGCCATTCACCTGAGTAGTTACATTTAAACAATGGAGGCTGATATCCCAGAATGCATGAATATATTCATGCATAATGAACTGTGGGCATATTCATCAGATATTGAGCCCATTCTTCCAGTCTGTTGTGTCCATGGCTGTGCAAAAATCTCTTGATTGGTCCATAAGCCCACAGGATTGAGTGGTAGCTTGAGGCTTTACATATTTTTTCTTGAATGCCTTTGTAACATACAAGCTGGAGTTCCAGTTCAAAACTGTCTTCCTGTAGCCTAAATGTCAGAATGCCTGTTTGAAGTTCTTGTGACAGTGCTGTAGACATGCTTCTAAACTGAATAGACTTTTAAAAACATATATTCTATTTTTAGGACACTCGTGACCATTAGAAAGGGGAAATCGTATGGAAAAATAAAAATATAAATATAAATGTTAAGTGATGGTAACTGAGGAATAGGTTCTGGAACACATTTTCCAGCCATGGTGTTAAGGTGAATGAAATTGTAGAAATACTGATTGACCTAGTAGAAATACACTCCTAATAAAGTAAATAAATCTTTTATTTACTTTGACACAAAACATAATTCTCAATCTCCCTCGGCCCAATGTATGCTCTAATAGCATGCAACCTTGGTTCTTGTAGCATGGCTGGAAATTCCCCAAGAATGTGCTTTGTCCCCAAAGCGTGCACTTTTTAAAGAAGGCCCCCATGCTTAAATCAAAACACCTACACTTGAGTGAAGATAAGCAAAGATGTACCATTGTGTGCATCCTTAAAAGTGACATCTTTATAACCAATCTAGGCATGGAAAATATACACTTTTCACAGCTCTCAAAACATACATACAAAAGACATCTACATACAAAATGATATTTAAATACATAATAGTGGTGTGAAGTGTGAGAAAGTCATGTGTGGTAGGCTAATCTGAACAGATGAGTGTTGAGTAGAGATCTAAATATGGGCAATGTTGTGGTTCAGAGATAGAGTGGGAGTGTATTCCAAAGTCGGTGAGCAGTGCAGCTAAATTATCTGAGCCCCATGGTGGACATACGGGCAGGAGGTGTGGAGAGGAGTGAACAAGAGGAGGACAGGGGCAGTGCTCGAAACTGTGTGTATATATCAAGGAGCGAAGTTGCTTGAGAATTGGGGTGTGTGCAGGGGATCTGGAAATTATATGGACAAATGAGTTCTAAACAGTTTGTTTACTGTTGATTTATGTGGTAGACCAGAAAGCAATGCATTAATCAAGGTGGGGATGTGACAAGAGCATTGACTAATATGGCGGTGGTAGTAAGGGTGAGTGAGGGATGAAGGCAGTTACAGAGGTGGAAGTAGGCAGACCGAGTGATGTTATGTGGGTTGTGAAGAAAAGGTTGCTGTTGCAACGGCCGACACAAAGACTCAAGATCAGAGAGACTTTACGATCAACAATTTTATTATGTTTGCCAGGCAAATATGGTCATAGCCCAGGCAATTTGAACACTCAGTACCCAGAACACCAAATTGTGACCTGGGCAGGGAGTACTGCCACAAGAAAAGCTACATGGGTTTTTATTGTCCCTCCAGCATGATGTCCTGTCACCACCGCCTTGGTTTCTGATCTGAGATCAGTGAATTTTCTTTGCACATGTTCAGAACAGAACTAGCAACAAGTTTTTTCCATACTTCTCAAATTGGCTCAGTCTCTGTTCATTTATTCGTTAGAGTTTTTACACACTTCACACAGTAAGCAGCACCATTTCCCATCCCACTATATCCCACTATCTCTTCCAATAGAGAGACTACTGTGACACACTGTGCACATGGATATGGTCTAAAATCTATATTGCGGTATAATTTGAAGCATCTGTGGTAACGATATAAATTCTCTTCATCTGTGTGTGTGTGTGTATATATATGTTTATATGTATGTGTCAATATGCTTTTAAACACCAAATGCGTGTCGCGTGGCATTCTTTGCAGATTATATTTTTCTGATCAAGATCTGACTCCTAAAACCCAAACTAGGTCCATATGACCGCCACACCGGTCTTCTTTACGAGTACCTACAGACACCTCCCCCCATGTTGGCCCCATGCTTGTAGAAGCTGCCATGCTTTCGACCAAGACAGGTGCAGCTTGAAGACATAAATATGCAGTATCGCGGTAGAATGGTATAGTCAAAATCTCTACCGTTAGCCAAATTTATATCATTTCTACCGGATACCGTTTCTACCGCCCCGATCACAGAACACACCATACCGATTGCAGTGTTTTACCCTATAGTTTCTCCACATACAAACAGGTTAACTAATATACATTTCCCCCTGCTGCTATCAAGGATGACACCCAGGCTCTTGACCTGAGAAGAAGGGAGAACAGTGGAGTTATCAATACATAGTGAAAAAGTACCAGATTTGGAGTGTATGGATTTGGAACCAACAAGAATTTGTTTTCTTTGTGTTTAATTTGAGAAAGTTCTGGGAGAACCAATTTTTGATGTCTCATAGACATTCTGAAATGGAGGAGGGGGTGTGGATATGTAGTGGGTTTTGAGGAAAAATCGAGCTGGGTGTCATCCACAGTGGAAATTGTGGAAATTGTTATTGTTTCCTGTGTAGGATCAGAATCATTTTTGATCTTCATGATGCGATCATGCACATGGCAGGAAGAGAGAGAAAGTGCACTTTGTATAACAAAAGCAGATGTGCAGGAAAAATGACCCCCAAGGATACCTCTTCTTTTATGACCCCCAATTTAACCACTTAAGAGGACAATGAACCTTGCCAGGCACCAATAATCAAGATTGAACTTCTCCTCAACTCGAGGGACTCCCCCATGCAACCCCATCTTCACACACACACACACACACTTGCACTTGAAATGACGCAACATGGATGCATCTCTAGTGTGAGAGAAGGAGAAACTTACCCTGTTGTATCAGCTCTTTACTGTATGTGTTTGCTTCATTACTGATTGTAAGTACCTAGTTCATACGGCTCGATTGTGCTATTTCTGTTTATTTTCAGAAAGACGCTAGAATAGCCTATATACTGCTAATAACGTTTATAGAGAGAAAGAGAAAGTAAAGAGGGGCTAGCTGTTCATGGCCTGTGCTAAATATTCAGGCTCTTTGCCCTTTTGAGGATTTGTGTTTGAGGATTGTGTTCAGATGAACAAAACTTACTTGAGGCCTGAACCTATTGAATAATTACAGTTCAAGATTTACACTAAGCATTTAGCTAATGGCTAGCATCTGGTTAAGCACAGTAGTCATTTTTTCCTTTATTTGTCACAGAACCTTACATCATACATTGAATCTTGAATCTTCTTACATGTCCAAGTTTAAAAGCGTTGTCCTCCTGCAGCAAATCTATACAGTTTTGGGGACTGTGGCCCCTCCTTCTCCACAACCGGAATAGAACGTATTTATGATTGGAAGGCAGAGGTGTGTCTGATTTGCTAATAGTAACTGAAACAGTGGAGAAAAAGAACACAAAGCGCCGAAGCTCAAGATTCAGGACAGTGTCTCTAGTGTTACGAGGGCTTATACTCCATAAAATAATTTTTTTTATTATTTTTTTTTTTTTTTTGATCAGATTTTTTTTTCTTTAATCCGTGCGAGTGTGGAATGTGTAAATACAAATTCAATGAGATGGAGGATGAAAAGTACCGTGTCTGGAGGTTTTATGTTGGAGCTGGATCCAAAATAAAAGTATGTGCCTTGTTGAAATCAACTAAATTCTAGGTTATTGTTTGTTTGCTGACGAATGGGTCTTAATTTTTCTTCTTAGAGGTCTTTGAAAAGTAATTGAAAGTAATTGAATTTGCATATCAAAAATGTGCCAATACCCTGATGTCAAAGTTAATTATTTTGTTTCCATACGATGATTATCCTATGTGTAAGCCAAAGGGACACCCCTGCTTTAAAGTATATAAGAAACTGAAATGTACAAAATGCACAAATGCTGAGCCTTCGGACAGGACCGGAGTCGCCACTGCTTCATTCACCTCTGCAACTTCAGAAGAACTCTCCAAGCCTCACGGTTGAGCTTCACCACCGGAACGAACTCAAGCCACTCTGCTTCAGCCCAACTCTTCAGAATTCAGCTCCTCCTCTTCAAGACCATGCCTGAAATTTCAGAACAATTCCAAGATTTATCTCTTCCAAGTTTCAACAACCAAGAACTCTGAAACTCCAAGGCCAACTTCACTCCAACCCAGTGAAATAAGTATACTGTCCTTCCCTATTTTGATAATTTTGGTGCAAGGTTGACCACACATTTGCTAACCTGTTTGTGACTGGGTTACGTGTTCATGAAGCTGCTGTTCAGGGATGTTTCAGTAATTTCTAATTGCCCTATCTGAGCAAACTCTTTCAAACCGTGCAATTAAGGAGGGCTTTATGGGTTAATTAACGTATTCCACCTGAACTAGTTCACGGGGAGTTCACGCTGGTACTTGATTAATTGATTATTCATTAATTGTTTATTTAATAATGTGGTGAATCTGCCTAAGCTGATTCCTACATATATTCTGGTGGGGAATCAATCAATTGAGCTAAACTTTCCTACACCTGAAAATATTGCCCAGAGGAAGAAGGTGATAATAAACAGGAGGGCCTCGGACAGAACCCTGAGGCACACAATTGGAGAGGGTTGGGATTGGAAAGACCTTAAATGACTGAACTGAATGCGACCAGAGAGAGATGATGAGAACCAGGATAGAGCTGTGCCGTTTATTCTTATGGAAGCTAAGCGGTTTAGGAGGGTAAGACAGGAGATTGTGTCAAAAGCTGTGGGATGAGTATGGTGAGTCGGCCGGAGTCTGCTACCAGCAGTAGATCATTAACCAGGGCTGTTTCTGTGCTGTGGAGTGGCCAAAAACCAGACTGAAATTGTTCATACAGCTTATTGTCAGTGAGGTAGCTGTGGACTTGGCTGGCAACAACTTTTTCTAGGATTTAGGACAGATATGGGAGTTTGGAGACTGGTCTAAAGTTATTTAGATTAGCGGGGTCCAGGCCAGGTTTCTTAAGTGCTGGTGTGATTTTACTGATGCCTGGGAGGGTGAGGTTTGACCATGAGGAAAAGTGTGGTGGAGCGAGCATAATATATGCAATCAGGTGTGTTGCATAGAGAAGACAGTTGCAGGTGGATGGATAAAGTTAATGCAAAGAGTAGTTGAGTATATATGAGGGGTGAGGCAGTCTGGCGACTGAAAAATATTGCTTATAATGTATTAAAACCATCAGTCTGTGCAATGCCTGCACCTTAGTGGTGCCTTAGTGATGTCCAGTGTGTAAATAAGCGTATGCCCTGAAGATCTGATTAGTGTCCACCAAGAGTTTGCAGAAAGTACATGTCATTGATGATTTTATGGATCTGTAATGAATCAGTTTTCAAAGCTACTTCATGTCAAAGGTGCCAACATGAGTGCATTAACACAACATGGACATATTAGGCCATTAGGCCAAAGCAGGCACATGGACATCGTCTTAACCCCCCCCCCCCCCCCAAAAAAAAACAAAGACATGACTAATTATAAAATAATGGTGGAGTTGGGGTCGGAATATTAATTAGTGATAACTGATATTTTACCTTTTTGTGAAAACTTGGGATGGGAAGTTGGAGATTTGAATATTCAATCATTAGACCAGCGTTACTCAAACTTATTTGTCCTGGGGACCAGTCAAGTCAGGCTTTGGGGCTGAAGGGCCCTGCACATACACGTTGGCAGAGACACTCGGAGCGTGTTTTCTGAGCCTGTTTCTGTCCTTTGTTTTCGTGGCTCATAACGCGTGTGTGTGTCCGTGAAAAGTTTGGAGTGAATGAGACCGGAACGCTGAACATTCTAGAATGCTGAAACATGGGGCGGGCCGTGAAGTCGAGGGGGCGGGGCGGGGCATGAAGTGATGGCATGGCTGAGATCAGACCTGATCTGACTGAATTTTGATTGGTGCAGAAGTGAGGCTCTGCGGCCCATAGTTTGAGAAACGCTGCATTAGTCCACTTCAGATTTGGTGGAAAACCAATATGTGGCGAGGATTTTAATGATATAGTAATCAGTATGGTATATGTTCACCCCGTTATAGTCCATGCAGCATTTTCTTATGCTAGAAGCTATAAGGGCCTGCGTTTGATTTTCTGACTTAGAAAAAGTTTCAGACTTAGGCTTTCGCTCCAGTTGTCCAACAGGTGCGGATTATGATTGCATGTTATTGCTCATGTGCTTAGGTGAGCTACCTGTATTTTTCAGTGACTGATAATACCTGGATGTCCTATAGCTACAGCCGTGTATGTCCAGGTTAGCTGACAAGCTCCTATAGCTTAACCAGATCTTGTCCCATTCTAATGAAAGAATGGTAAACAGAAAATAACCTTATACCCACTGTTAAGTGTGGTGGATGTTTTGTTGATAATTGCCCTGCTATAGCCGTGGAAACTTTGATATATGGCATCCTGAATTTCCTCATTTACAGTGAGGTTTTAAATAAAATGAAAAAAAAAAACATTCAGTGAACACAATCAAGCCTTTTTGACCGGGAAATACCAGTCAAATGCCCTTTGAAATCTGTGCTGTTCGTAGAATGCAGGATTGTTTTTTTTTTTTTATACTGATTTTTACTAATTATGCCTCAGTCCACTGTGCTAATGTGGAAATGGCATGATTTACAGATTCTCTGATGAATCCAATAGGATGTGCATATCAATTAACCACAACAAGGACTCCATTATATGGAACAGACTCAACAAATGCTGCTGTTCTCCAGAAGTCACTGTGAAGTCAGTGGCATACTCCTGGACAGTGGCGGTTCTACACTGAATTGCTCCCCAGGCGAGACTCCGTCCCGGCGCATACCACTAATTAACATAATGACATGAATACCTTAATCATACAGAGAGAACACTGATGCATGCAATATAGAGAGAGAGCAACAGAGAGAGCGAGACAGGTTTAAAGGGGGCGTGATCCGGAAAAGTCACGAACGAGCAATTGAAAACCGCTTAGGTAGCAGCAGGTATAGTGATGGATTGTCAAAGGAAAGTGAAATAAAACGATTACTCAGCTCTCCTAACAAAAATCAGACCGGCCTCAGATTGGCCTTGAACATGGAGGGGATCATGGAGGCATTCTCACTTGAAAAGGCCACTGACCTAAAAGACATAGACCTGGGCTTTGAAACTATTCTGGTACACAGCCGTGGTCTACTGAAGGATTTAAACTCTTTGGCCTCTTCTCCATTTGCACAAGAAAGATGAAGCCACTCACTTGATGTGGAGTGTTGTCAACTGTAAACAGTTTGAGTGATTTACTGGGTTCATAACCACAGGGACCAAGGTACCAGGACAAAATCACTATAGGTAAGTCTATGGTGACTTCAGGGAAATCACCATAGGCTTTTTTTCTTAGCAGAATGCTCAGAGGAGTAGTTATGGCAAACATGGAGGCAGAAATAGCAGTTAACTTGCCTGAAATTATCACCTCTGAAAAAACATCAGTTTGTTGCAAACTATGGAAAGTTGATGAGATTAAGAAGGATGTAGACAGAAGGGAGATTCTACCCTTGACTCTCAATGGGAGGGTCAGGATAATTAGAATGAATGTATTGCCAAGGCCTTTGTTCCCTTTTCAGTCACCTCCAACTAGGATCCCTAGTTCGACCTTTTAAATTGTGAATGAAAGTGTGCCAAAGTTATTATGACAAAACAGCAAGAATTAAATATAAAACACTCCTAGCCCCCAAGAATACGGGAGGATTAAATGTACCGGATCTGAATTATTTTTGGACAGCCCAACTTAAGCTCTTATCTTTGGATAACTAACGATAAAGAAATTATATGGGTGGAAATGGAACAAAGTTCAAAATGATAGGATTAGAGAAACAATGAAAATTTGGTCAACAATACAAAAGAAGTTAAACATATCAAGCTCAGTGAGCAAAGCTAAAAAAAAATGGCTAAAAACCCATTTTGTACAATATACTATAGATGCAGGTTTTGAGAAATGGACAAACCTGGGTTTATTATTTATATTAAAAAACAACTCTGAATTCATTTGAGCAACTCGAACATGAATTTGAATGACCAAATAATTATTTTTAAATATTTGCAACTGAGATATTATATTATCTCCAGAATCATAGTGGGAAAAATTTCCAAGAAACTGACCAAAAAGGGCAAATTTTTAAAGGGGACATATGATGCAAAACCCACTTTTAAAAAAAACAAGTTATAATAGGTCTATGGGCTATACAAAACATGTTCATGAAGTTCTTTGCACAAAATAACTCCGAGTTACTCAGAGTTTTGGTCGATTTCAAAACGCGCCTTTTCAGGGCTTTGTCCCTTTCATGCAAATAAGATGTTGCTGGTCACGCCCCACCCATCCCATGCTCCACCCACCCCTTACGCTGCTCATTTGACACATGCAAAACGAAATTAAACAAACAAGCTAATTCATACGTAACTGACAGAAACACAAGTCATTATTTGAAAGTACTTGCATCTCCCTCATCTGCTGACTTGTCACAGACAGTAGATACAGATACTCCATGACGCTGAAGATAGCTCCTTATTCAAATTTTCTGTTCCACCTTAAATACGTAAGGCGGAACTTTTTAATGTGGAACGAAACCAATGGCACATCGCCATCGAAAATGGAATGAAAGCCACACAGTTCTTTGGATTTCTTTGTCTGGGAGAAAGTGTAGGGATGTGTGCTGTTCTTTGCTGTGAAAAATATGACTTGCCTCCGCATGTAGACACAGCACTCAGCTTATCGGTGCTCTTGAAATTAGCAGACAAAATGGTGGATCTTCAACTAATCTGGTGTTGGGGCACCTTATACTTCACGGGAACAAAATGCACATTTTACGCAGTGATGGGTGTATTTTCATGCCAATTTCTTTGCCTCAACTGATAGCGGTGGTTGTGTTATTCTGTTTTGAGCAAGTATTGGCCAGCTGGACAATTGTGTTTTTTTTTTTTTTTTGGTCACTGCACACTGCAGTGGTCCAGCATGTCTGAATACAGAATACATAAAACACAAGCATATATACAATCCAGAATTTCATCCTGTGTTGCTGTTTGAACATACGTCTTCGTACTGAAATGAGTCAAATTATATTTGAGCTTTTAAATTTGGGAGCTGCAAAGACCCAAGGTGACGAGCAACAGGCTAATGGGTGGGATATGTAGATGGTAATTCTGGAGTTCGGGAAGGGAGCAAAGCCAGGCTCTGAGTCCAGGAATTTGTTAGAGATCAGTCAATCCCCAGGCAGTCCCTGCAGAGAAAAGCGTTGACCAAAGACGTGCATTTTTAACCCTTCTGTCCAGCCCCCACTCACGTGTTTATACATGACATTTGGCACAGCATTTGGCTGGCCTCTCTCTTTGATTGACAATCCCCTCTGGACAATATCCTGCTGGCCATGGAATTTCCTTCATGGGGCCCCTTTAAACATCTGCATTAGACAAAAGTTTCATTCACAGCCCCTCCCAACCACAGCCCTCAACACATGCATATATGGGTTAAAGATGAACCATGATATAGAATTGAGGGGGGAATAAAAATCTCCTCCTATAGATCTCGACAGATATGGGGTGGTTCTATGCAAATGCTGTGCAAATAAGGACGTCACACTAGGCCATTGGTCCAAACAGGGCGTTTTAAAAAGATATCGCCCGCTTTATTATTCACAGTTTTGGTCCCTTTTATGTGAGTGATTTAATGAACATGTTTTGTATAGCCCATCGACCCATTTATAACTAAAGTGAGTTTTGCATAATGGGTCCCATTTAAAGATGTATAAGGCACTACAATATGAATCCAGGGCCAATAATGTGGATGTAAAGGAAAAATGGGAACTGGAAGCAAAAGTTATGATAACAGATTAATTCAGGTCAGGATATAAATTTGCTAATGGCCCAACCTGGAGGGAGTTTGATTGGAAGGTGAAAGGTGCTATTTTAACACCCTGTCTGTCACCAGAACATAATAAAAAAAAGTAAGGCCGACCTGGTCGGTATGAGTATGTACTCAAAGGAAAATGAAAACATTTTTCTAAAAAACAAGACGGGTCCCAAGGTATTTAAGGCTTTGAAAGTATTCTAAAGGAAGGACGTGTACCTCAGCAGCTACAGACTGACCGTGGAAAATAATTTTTCAACAACAGGAAGTGAGCTAAAAGCTAGCGTGGTCGAACGCTTCAATTGTACTTTTAAGTGTAGAATGTGGAGGTATCTAACAACTGTCAATTCCAAGCGTTGTAGGATGTAATCAGATCAGGCAATACATCCATATAACAGTCATCATTGGAGTATCAGGATGAAACCTGCAGACGTGTCCAAAGAAAATAAAAAATACATTGTATAAAAAAACTCTAGGTTGTGTTGGGCTAAAACATCCCATGGCCCACACAGAACATCTGGTCTGGAGATTCGGTTCTGGAAATAATACACAACACTTCAGACTTCTTTTTCAAACCTTTTTTAGTTACCGAGCGCTCAGGAGAACAGCCTCTGCCCAATGCCAGAGCTGATCTGAGGGCGCTCCTCAGACCTCACACTTTTATAGCACAGCAGTGGAGAAAAACCTGTTGTTTTCAAAACTTCTACTTGCGAAGGTCAGGGTGAGTCTGGAACATTCTGTGGTTTGACCTCGAGCGACCTCCTTGTTCCTTCTATACTGTTGCTGAGCAGATTTGTCTGTTTTGAGCTACTTTCAGTTCCCCCCTCCTTTCTCACCCCTTCCTGTCTAACTGCTCTGTAGGTGCTGATACGCAGAATGTTCCAGTACAAAGTTTTTCCAGCCCTGACACTGTCTCTAAATGGTTTTGTTCTAATACAATCATTTTCCTTCATTACAAACAATCCCATAATGCTTAATTAATGCTTAGTGGCTAACATATGCATACCTGAGTATAAATGTCCTAACATTTCCCACAGTTGTGAGCCGCGTAATGTCACATTCAACTGGACACTGGTGCTGAAGACGCATAGTAAAAAAAATATGCTGCTCGCCCCGTCAACCTGTATAGCAGCTAGTACAGTAATCCCCCAGTTTTACGCGGATCAGGACTCGCGGATCACACACACATTTTTAATGAGAATAAAACGTTATATGCTGAAATCTCCACAACAACGTGGAAACTGCAAATATTCTTTTTTTTTTTTTTTTAGGGGTCCAAGCACAAAGCCAGTTATTACTTTCAGGACAAAATCTACACAGATCAACATCATAACATAACCAAACTTTGTACACTACATATCCACACCGAATTTTAAACACCTGCAAGAGAAGGCACTTTTTGTTCCATAGGGGGCGCTATAACCTACACATGTACATTTCTAAATAACCTCTTTGACATCAATTCTTACACATCTGTGACTGCTTTTCGCACTGCATGCATTCGTCCGACTTGCTCGTGCTCGAGGGCGCCCGGGATACGGACCGCGCCGTAGCTTGGACTCAGTTAATAACTGCTTGCAGTTTTGTTTTTTTTTTTTTTTTTTTGTTGTTTTTTGTGTTGTTTTTTTTTGTACTCATTTTAGTTTTTAGTTTTAAAAACATAAGTGGTAATCCAAATATAAATTTGGCCGAAATGCTGCGACAGAGCGAGAAGGAAAGAGAGAGAGCAGATACTATATTTGATTTTGTGGCAATATATTATTCATGTACTTTAGTGCTAATTATCAACATAACACAACTGGATGATTGGGGATTATTCCTACATTTTACTGAATTTTTCTTAATAAAAATTCTGTTAAATTATTGCAGTATTTACCCTACTTATACAAAAGAAAACGATAGAACATACCAAAGAAAACGTCTCTTGCTGTTGTCTTTCAATATGATGACCAAAGTGTGCTAGGAAAATAGGCCGATCTGAATACATTTGGCACTGAAATCAAAACTGATTCACTGTTTGGTGCTGACCTCTAATATCTAGAGAATGCTCCAAGATGAAAATCTTAGCAGGTGATGAAGATTTGAATGGTATGGTTGTTTATTTAGCAACTTCTGTCTTTTACTCGAGTTGCACATTTTCTCTTCACATATGAGAAAGTCTATTTGTGACCGGATCTGCCGTAATGAGTCGGAAGTCAGCGTTCTATTTATTTAGATACGGGCCGATTAAGTTGAAAAACATCAAAAATATCGATTTTTCTTTTTTGGTCTTATATGAAAGAAAAGGTCTTCAAAATTAATCTCCCAAAGTTTCATCATGGAAATAATTGTGAAAATGTACTTAAATGGCAATGTAAGTTGAGTTGCAGGTCTCAAATCTTGCAAAAAATATGAATTATTTGATAAGTATTTGATATAAATTTTAAAATAATTGAAGCTGCAGTCTGATTTAATATATTTTTCTAGGTAATATATTTTGTTAAATGCCTGTAGTAAAATGTTGTTGAATACTGGCTACATCTCTTTGGATGTTAAAGATATCAACAAAAAACTGACTAAACTTTAAATTCGAATTTCTCTGTTTTTCAGTTGGAAAATGGTTCTGCGCTACCATAATTCAAATGATTGTAACTTGATATCTTGGTCAAAGCTGTATCTTAAACAGCTGTCATCTTTTCAAAGATACCAAAACCCCAATTTTGAATTTTGGGTCACTGTGACTCATTTTGCCAGATCAGATATTCAGCTATCTCAGCTGACCTGTCACTATTGATTTCTTGTTGTTAATACAGTTTACAGTAATACAGTCACTCGACTTTGTCTGCATTTAGTAATACTAGTCCTAAATGCAGACATGCTGGTAGGCCTTTCCCATCACTCTAAACAACAAACACATTGGTTGTTAAATATGTGTTTATTTGTTTGAACTGTAATTACATCCATGTTTATTCACCACTATTCAAACTCTGTGTATCTTCCCGGGTCTTGTGGGGAAACTGAGTGTGTCCGAAATCACACACTTGCACACTTCGAACACAATTTTTTTGTGCATAGTGCGCTCACACTGACAGCCAAACTAAAATTCAGTGCACTGAAAGTACCCGGATGGTGCACTGATTACAACCAAAAAATGCAGTGCAGAACAATGGACACTACTCGCATTAAACAGACGCCATTTTGACTATGTAGCGGAAGGGGAGGGACTTTCAACAAGTTTTCAGTGTTGAATAATGGCGGCCAACAATGAAATGCCGGTCCAAGCACAAGCGGAGGCAACTAAACAAAAGCAAATAAAATCATGAGGAAATCCATTGTGTAAACAAAATCCGGCAGATATTTTGGCGACCTGGAGAATTGCAATCAAATGTCAATGTTCCAGTTAGGATAATACTCACGGCAGTGAGCACTACATAAGGAAGTGCTCATTGCGCACTATGCGCTTCATTGCAGTGCACTCCCATACATGTGGGATTTCAGACTGCACCACTTAGGTTTAAATAGAGGAGTTGGATAGGTTAAACCATTTTGATGAGTGTTTTAATTATTGCACCTAAAACTGTGTTTTATCTGCATATAAGGCATTTGGGTTTTGTGGCGTTGTTTGTTATACAAAAACAAGAAACTAAAGAAACAAATACAAAACAATGTTGTTCAGTTTGTTATTTTGATAGTAGGGTTGTATGATGGGTGGGGCTACAGCTGGTTTTGGGCTGTATAATGCTGCCTTCACATGCTATGGAAAAGATGATGATTTCCAGTCATAATTTGGGAATTATAGTTGTGTTGTGTTGAAGTGCTTGTCGTAGGGAAGAAAAAACTTGCCGGACCCACAGTTTGTCTTGAGCTGTTACTTGGGCCAATACGTAGCAGAGATGTATCGTGGGAAACACTGTCTTTTAAAAGCCAACTGATTTTCCAGAAAATGTTTGAAATCTAGCAAATAATGTATAGTAGTGTCACAATTCCCCAGTGGAAATTATGATGTGAGGGGATGTTCATGTGCAGTTTTCAAGTTGGTTTCTGGTATTTACCATAATTCCCATAGGATGTGAAGGCACCATTAGGCCTGTGGGCTCAGTATCTGAGAGAGGTTGGAGGAGGCAACATGTCTGTTTAGTATAGGAAGTTTGGTGCATGGTCTGTAGAGACATAGCCTGGCTAACTTCCCTTCCCTTCCCTTATTTTATTTTTGGACCGTTTGTTTTTTTTGTATGCTATTATTAGATGGAAAGATAGTTGAGAACAAGGGAATAAAGAGAACAAGGGAAAGAAAAATAACTTGTAACTTGACCTCCTTTGTCTACTCCCCACTGACATTCAGTCCCTTTTTTTTTTTTTAATAATAAATAAAGATAGGCAGACTGTTGTATAGTTACTTGCCTAAATGATAAAAGAAACTCCACACTATTCCGTTTTAATGATTGTTTCTTTTTGGCTTTTATCTTAACCCTCTATTGCATGGTGTTACTTCAGGGTAACATACCCATTTCCCCACAGTTTCACGGGCACAAAAAGTCATACACCAATAAAAATGCTAATTTTAACTTGTAAGGAAGTATAAGAAGCCAACAATCTGCTTGTATTTGACCAAATTACTTGTTTCACCCCTTTTTCAAACACTTTTTCTCACCTGCACTCGGGTGTGGCAGCCATGTATTTTCAGCTCCACAAAACTGTGAAAAAGTGTCATTATCCTGAGGATTTCCATGAACTAAAAAAATATTTTTACAGTTTTGGGGAGGTTCTGATTTCATTGTCCTCTGTGGATTGTATTTTCACTTAATAGTTCTTTTGAAAACAATATGCAACAGTGGAATGAGGATGTGGCAAGCCGCCTCTGCAAAAAAGACAAGCAGCAAGAGGGGACAATCGTCCATGAGTGTCCAGGCAGGTTTAGAGTGACGAGGCCCAATTGCACCTGTACCCCCAGGCCCAGTCCGTTTGGACCACATAGACCACTAGTCTGTCTACAGCAGGGGTTTTGAACTCTGGTCCTGGAGAGCCATGGTCCAGCACGTTTTGGTGATTTCCCTGCTCAGAAACACCTGGTTCACCTCACCCAGCCGGGGAATGTGTTTGAGGAGAAGAACCATCAAACTGTGCTGGACACCGACCCTCCAAGACCAGAGTTGGACATCCCTGGTCTACAGTGAAAACAGAAGGAGGTGTAAATATCTTGGATGCAATGGAATAATCAAGGTCAAGTGCATAAAATGTGATGTGTTTCTGTGTCACACTCCTGACACCCCTGAAAAGAGCTTCTTCTCTTTTCATACACAGTGACCTAAAGAATTGGCCTTGTGTCCATGAAGACATAATGAGAATAAATGCATAAAAAGTGTTGCTTATAGGTAACAAACTTCACTAAAATGATAACTGACAGAAACTGTATCACTTTTTCAGAACACATTCATTTAAATGAAGGTGGTGTTGAAGACCTTTCATAAAACGTTATGAAATTAGATACTTTTTTACATAGACTGCACTTTTTGTATGTATTACCATTATTGCATGTTGTTGAACCAAAGTAACATACCTAAATCTGACCATTATTATTATTGTAAATTATGTGTTAAATTGTTTAATATGCTCTGACAGGTAATCACAAATATTTTTCCCTCCATCATTTCATATATCATGCAATAGAGTGTTAAAACATTGCTGATAGACTTAAACGCTGGACTCTTTATTCCACCCTAAAGGGCGCTGTAGCTCACAGCGGAATGAGTCTGTCCAGATTAATTCTGGACTAGTGAATAAATGACCACAATGCTTGATTTAAATCCTTTTGTCAATATTCTTAGACGTTCCCACTAAATAGAGTGACGAGATAAAAAGCCGTAGCATTCCCCATAAAAACCTAAACATGTCTACGCTGTAAATTTCAAGATAATGCCTTTATAATCACTACCGCAAAAGTCAGAAGGTTCGTCGCTCTATCTGACTGACTGACTGGCTTCTTCTCGTCCCTGTTTGGCTACTTCTTATGTTTTGGGTTTTTTTTTTTTTTTTTTGCAAAAGCAGACTGTCATCTCTGTGTAACAACGGCGAAATGCGTCAAAAATAGAGACAAAAACTGAACTCGGGGTGGGAGTTGATTGTCGTTGATTACAGTGAGGACGGCTGGGTTTTCCTTCGCTTACGTTGCTAACTTAACTGTATTACACTACGTTGTTTTTTTTTTGCGACTAATGGTGTATGGTTACACACAAGGAATGCGGAGTAATACTAAGAGATTCGCCTCTCAACCAATACCACTGCGAGGTCGGAGCTCGTTTTGGTTTAAACTTTTTGTAAATTCGTTAAAGTAAGCTACTTAAGAAGCTAACGCTTTAGCCTGTCTTTTCGGAGTAAGTATCTTATGCCCGTATTTCCACACTCTTCAATTGTGTTTGCTCGTAGACATTTGTGTATTTGTGTGACCACGATCAGTTCTCAAGAGGGAAAAAAAAGGATTTTTAAAAATATATAAGCATTACAAAGGTACCTGCTGATGCGTTATTTAAGTATAATATGAGCAAGCGGACCCTTTAGATACACCTCTGATGCTAAACTGTCATCAGAGGTGCAGCTGAAATACAGTTTATATTAAATTTATACAAGCATAATTTGTATAACCACAAAACACTTGATGGTGATATAATATCCCAACAAATATGATTGTGGAGTTTGAAGCTTTGAAAAAAGCTGTTGAACACTACTCAATCTGATCAATGACCAAAGCACAGATTACTCATATGGTGCTTCCAGATGTGTTAAGAGGCAAGTGTGTATATATTCAAATAATTGAGGCACACATACATGTGATTATATTGATCTTTTGACAGAAATATATGCTTAATTGCTCCTTATTTGTTGTTTTTTCCCCCAGCACTTAACAGCAAAAAGGAAGCTGCAGAAAAAGACCACATATTTGAAGCATCTATGAAGGATGGTTCCATATCTGATACACCTCCTAAGAAAGGTGTACATAAACTTTTTTTTCCTTGTTTAAATACTAATACATGGATTCGTACATGAACTATTGTATTTAAATGCTACCTAATTATTTGTACCAGGTTCTGATGAAGATCCTGTTCAGAGTTCTCCTCATTTATGGTCTTTCCTCACTAGTCCCAGTAGAACAGAGCCTGTAATTGGTTAGTGATTCTCTACTTCATTTACTGCTTGTCTAGTGAGTATTACTGCGTTTGGTAATTCTTTTTTTTCCCCCCTCTTTTCAGGCTTAAGCATGATCACAGAGTTCCGCAGTTTCTCTGGTCAAAACTCGTTCGTCTGCGCATGCTGCGAAGTAATGCTACCTACCACTAAATATATGTGCCATCTGATTGATCCACGGCACCACTTCACCTACATGGTGAGTTAGTGTTGTTAGAGAAGTTGTCTCAGTATAACTTCTTGACCCCAACATTGCTTTAAATATCATGTTTTAACAGAAAAATAAGCACTCAAAACTTGTGGAACCGTGGAAAGATGTGACCAGTTTGACTGATAAAGTCGCAGAACTCCGAGCAAAGGCAAAAATTCTGCAGGACAGTGAAGGCTGGGGACAACTTAAGGTCATCATTGTCTTTTGTGTTTTAGTAAGATTATGGTTAGTGTTCAGATTGGTAAACTGTTTGCATTTTTCTTTTTTCTTTAGGTTGTGGAGAAAGACTTTGCAAAACAGACAGCAAGAAGTAAGGAACTGAAAGCTTAGTAGTTTATATTTATTTGGTCAATTTATAGTTATTTGGTCATTAAAACAATGAACTTTCAGACTCTATTTATTAGGTTTCCTTGACCGGTCTGTGTGGTGCTTGTGGCGGTGATGGTGTTAGATTTTTATCTTCATTTAATAATTTTCAAACGGTCCTCATAAATACATTCCCCCTTCTGTTGGACAAAATGTACTGATGGTTCATGTAGTAAAATTGCTTTAACTGCACTTATGTGGTTATGAGTGTGGTATGTGAATACAATAATTGAATTGCTGGTTATATAACTTTGGATGTAGCTGCTGAACTTGTATAGCTAAAAGACTGATTATGAACTCATAACTCATTAGGCAGCCATTTAATTCACATCCTGTGCTCTTGTTCCAGATGCTGACATTTCAACTAAGGCCCAAAAACCAGAACCTTTGCAAACCACTAGTGAAATGGGTGAGATGCAGACATATTGAAATGTAACTGAAAGATGCATACTCAGAACTCCAGAATAATTGATGATTAAGCTGTTAAATAATGATTGCTTATTTTCGATTAGTTGATAGAGACCAGCAGAGCCATGATAGTTTGAAACAAAAGTCTGCAAATCTCCTGAAAAAGAAAATGAAGCAGCATGGTGGTGCTTTGATTGGTCAGTTTCAGTTTTTTCAGCTATCTTTCTGTACAGGGAACTGTATTCTAGGGCTGGGCGATTAATCGAAATCGACATTCAGAACCTATAATCGATCGAATTTTTCCAGTTCGATTATTTCGATTGCTTTCCCTTTAAAAACAGTACCGTGTGTGGAGTCATGTGAAACCGCTCCGTTATGTTACGTTATTCCGCCGACATGGAGAGCTTAAACACTGAGACAACTGAGCAACTTGTCATTGAACTATGAGGGAAAAAAATAAAAAACAAATAAAATAATCGTTCATAAATTGTAATCTAGTTTAAATGTTCAATTATTTGAGATTTAGATTGTAGGCCAAATCGCCCAGCCCTACTGTATTCTATTGAACACCTAGTAGATATTCATTTTTTTTACACAGTTCAATGATCTGCTAATATCTGTTTTGTACTCACCTATCTTTTTTTTTTTTTTTGCAGGATTGAATTTTGTTACATGTGTGTTTTATGGCAAACGGAAACTGTACTTCTGTGAACTGTGCTCTGTTAAGTGCCATTTTGACCATTTGTCGAGTGTGACCCACAAAAAGGCTTTCTTGGTATGTCATTAAGTACCTTTCTCTCCGGATTAGTCAGCTTTTTCCGCATATATGTGAACACACCGAATGGGAATTTTTCTTTCTCAGAAGAAAAATTCCCAAGAATGGAGATTGTTAAATAACAGCACCGGATTGGATGTGAACAGAAAAACAACTGAGGCCCCATCTTAGCTGAAGTGGACCAGAAAGAGAGCTTTCTGGTCCACTTCATTTTTGGTTCCTTTTAAAGAGAACTTAATGTGAACACACTCAGTGTTGTACCTTTCTGCTGTATGTGCCAAAGACCATGATTATATATCCACTATGTACATAGACACATAACTTGTGTGTTCTGCAAAAGGCCCAAGATGCGGCTGAGATGCGAAAACCCAACCTGGTAAAGAAAGTCCCAGTCCGCCCCTGCACACGTTACTTTGGTGAAAAGGATTTAAAAGACCTGTGTTAACGTGTGATAAAATAATTGTCGTTAACTTTCCCAGCCCTAACATA
>JBBPDE010230917.1:0-12702 GCA_037974605.1 Nannopetersius ansorgii | reverse complement strand
ACACACAGAACTAATCTGATACTGTTACACACAGAACTAATCTGATACTGTTACACAGAACTAATCTGATACTGTTACACCCACAGAACTAATGTGATACTGATATACATACACAACTAATCTAATTTCCCTTTACTTGCAATAAGACACTTTTAAACTATCTGTATAGAAGATTTTGCATGGTGCTGTATTTTAAAGATTTAATCATCCCAGCAAATGCACATTTGCGTAAAATACTTACAAATTAATAAATGAAAATGCATTTTGTGTCTCTCAGCACAATCTGGTATGAGCTGCAGGAACGAAAGTGGCCCATCAGTGAGCAGCCGGCCGAGGCGGCGGTCTGGCAGCTGGGGAGCGGCGAGGGCCTCCGACGACAGCTGTCCCAGATCAGCCTCGGCAAAGAGGTCACGGTGAGCCCTCGACTCTCTACCCACTTCCACTGAAGGATTTTATGAGTACTTAACATAGTGATGTTTAAATTGTGTTTGAATATTACATAAACCTGTAGTATATCTAATTTTATGTTACTTCAATTATGGCTATAAAATGACAGCTGGTAAGAAACATTTACATAACTGGGTGATATATTTTATGAATGCTTGCATAGGCAACCATGAGTTATTTCTTGATTTTGCATGCAAGCCAGAAGTACAGCTCTGGGAACAAATAAGTTCATACTGCAAAAATGTTCGTTTTTATAGCTGCAGGTATTGAACTGAACAGCTTTGCCTTAGTTTTTAAGAACTGCTGACAATATTTCTCCACATTTCCAAATAAATATATTGTTCTTTAGAGCATCAGTTTAAAGGAAATGACAAAACATCTAATAATATTGTGTCCTTTTGTAAGTTAATTGGGGCACAAAGTATGTTAGTTGGATTTGCTGCTTAATGCTTAGTGGTTGCTGAAAGAAATTTAGATTAAAAGTTTGACTTCCTATAAGTCAGCGAAACTAAGCTTCTTGCAGGTTCGGGCCATTTCATATAGGTTTTATACCACAAATGTAACTTTTTTCATTATAAACTTCTGAATCTTAGGCACAGAAGTCACAATAGTATTAATACATCAGAATCAGAATGAATTTTATTGATCACTCGTATTTTTTCCCGAGGCTGTATTTGCTCGTAGGAAAGTCTTTCTTGGAAGATTTCTATTTGGTACAAACCTGTTGTAAGTCAGAAAAAAACAACATTTATTTAATGTCAGTTTGTGTACCCCACTGTAACCTAAACCAGTGGTCCCCAACCTTTATTTCGTCACATACCGGTTTAATATCAGAAATTATTTTCACAGCCCGGCCTTCAAGGAGTGGCAGATAAATATACGTATACGTATTTATACAAATAAATGATGCGCATAAAAATGGGGATATTTTAAAACTATAATAATGGGGTATCTTTAAAATATAATAATAAACGTAAATCCTATGTGTACTCGCAGCTTTATTAACAGCATTTTCATACAGGTTTTTTTTTCTGTGCAGCTCGGGGGTTGGGGGCCACTGACCTAAACTGTACGCCAGTCAGTAACTGCTGTGCCTGTTGTGTCCTACAGGAGATCTTATCTGCGTGTTGGTCCTTTGAGCTGGAGGACAGGCCCACGTTCTCTCAGCTCGCTGACCTGCTGGAGAAGCTTCCCAAGCTGAACCGGCGACTCTCCCACCCCGGACACTTCTGGAAGTCTGCGGAGTATGGATCGTAGGCCTGGCATCTCGCATGGCCCCGCCTTCCCTCGCCCTGTAGCCTCTTTGAAGCATGAAAACTGAACCCCGTGTGCTGTTGGGGCCAACCACTAAAACCTGGCTCGCCTTTCCAGAGCCTTTCTAGAGCCTTTCCAAGCGCATCAGAGTTTTTAAGCTCAGTGTATTTGATTAACGCTGATTTGAAAAAAAAAATTAACATGCTATGACTCGTGTTTGAATAGACCTCTGAAGGGGCGTGTCCTTTTTCGGAAAGTCGTCAGATGCATGTTTGTGAGTTGTGTTTTTGTTTTAATACCGAATGGTTTAATGTGAATTACAGATTATGTTAGTGTAGATAAATGTAAGAATTGGTTGTATAAAGTCAACAGATTTACATTCAGAGGTGTGTTCCCTTTCTGAACTGATGACTCTGCATTTACAGTTCAAGCCTTAAGTATGGAAGCAAACACTTCTGCAGTTAAGTCGGTTTCGCCACTGACCCCTTTTGGTAGCTAGAAGAACCCGCTGGGGTATTTTCTTACACCAGTGCCGGGTTTCCAACACAAACGACCTCAAGTGTGTGCCCACAAGACCTTATAACTGCTTTAAAAAAGTTCTGTTTGTAACCATGGTGGATGAAATCCATGCAACCGAAAAGGGAAACACTGAACATTGACTTGCACTGAATAATACAAATAACTACACAAAAATAACATAAACCTTTCATTTGTTTTAACTGAGGTAGCATTGCTTCCCGACTTCTGGCCCGTAGCGCATGTTCCAGACGATCATTCTCAGTATTTGCTTGCGGATGCTGTGCTGATTGCTTGTTTGAGCTTCGCGTTTCTGCTGAGTTTGGTACAACAGACTGCGCCTTCACCAAAAACAGCATCAGATCTCAGATCGCTCACGTGTGCAAATCTCTGGTCAAATTACACGATTTTTCCAAATAAGTGAAAACAAGTGGAAACAAGTAGACGCCCCCCTGCAGAGAACACACATCTGCACATTTTAATACACAAGTACTGTTTATCTACTGAATTGAATATATTGGAAAAGGATGAAACATTATGGCACGTTTTATATATGTTGTGTTTTATTTACAGTTTGGTCAAATTCAGCACATCAATAGAAATTGTGCTGTAAAATGAGAAGAAAATGCCATATTTATGCAGAGGAGGTGTTTCAGATGCTAATTTGGGCTTTTGCTCTGTGTGTGGTTTAGAAATAAAGTCTATGATCAGAATATTAAAGAGAATGTGTAGAATTACAGATGAATAGAATACAAAAACCTGAAAGCTTTCAAACCTGCGTTTTTCCCCTCAGGAACTAAATGTATGTGTTCTCTGTTCTGTTTTTCTCTCTGGTGTCCCTCTGTGATGGACCGAACCCGATCGTTTCTGAACCTGTTCCTGCTGACCTCTGGCCTCTGTAACTTTCTGGACCTCCTGTACTCTCCACACTCTCCTGCCCCTCCACCTCCGATCCTCTGTGTATCTCTGTATCTTCCTGTTTTCTCGGCATGTCCTCCTTATCACTGTGCCCCTGTCTGGTTCTTCTCCTCTGTGTGTGCAGCTTGTGGCACCATCACTGTCTGAGGGAGCACTGCAGCCGGGACACGCGCTCTCGCTGCCCTTACATTTACAAATACGACATTTAATGCAACTGGAGCCCGGCTGGTCCACGAGAGGAACTGATGATCTCTAGTTCTTCAGTCTTCAGGCGATCGCTTCATTACTGTTTGTCTGTGAATAATGTTGGAGTCTGTGAGGGACATTTTGTCTTAGTGAATCTCTCCATTTGACGGTCTTTACGTGAGCTCTGTCAGCTTAAAGAAAGAACCAAATAAACGGGGCTGGTGGTGACAGCAGTTAGTCTGAGGGTGGCGCTGCATTTTTATTTAGATTGAAACATTAGCATTCCTAACTTCTTTTCTTTCATTTCATTATGTGCAACTTTTCTTTCTTTTTTTATTTATATATATGTAGTGATGTAGTGCTTCGGTGGTAATTGAATTCACTTTTGCAAAGCACACATATTACCCTCATCTAGTCCAAATCCCCCTCTGGTAGTAACTTAAAGCGAAATTGTTCATTTAACAGCGTATGTTTATCTTCCATCGCTAGGCTTGACTCATCAGCAGCATTGGCCGCATGAAGAAGCCTTAATTTAAATATATATATATATATATAATGTGTGTGTGTGTGTATGTATGTTTTTCATTTCAAAGTAAGGTAATACAACAAGACAATTTTTTGAGTAATGTTGGAGCATTTTGATTGGTCCATTCATAATGAAATGTTGATACGGTTCTAAATATGTATAAAAAAAGATTTTAACAAAATTGAAGAGGGTGAAGCCTTTGCTCAGTAACAGTTTATTATTATACTAATAATAATGATGAACACAAAACCAAAGGGTTCAGTATTCTAAATATCTTACTGCGCTTCATTAGTTCTGGATGGCATTATGTTCCTCACATGCCTCTGGCTTATGCTGACGGGGGGGGGGTTTTTGTTGTCTTACTGTGTTCTTGCCCTCGGCGCCGCCTCTTCCTTTTCCTGTGGTGCTGGACGGTTCTCCGCTGCCTTCTTTGCTGAAAGTGCCGTGCAGTAGTGAGGATCTGATTTGGTGCTTGTCTGGCTGTGGAGGCCCTAAGCAGGCATCTGGTGTTGTGTTTGGTCGCTGAGGTGTTTAGGATGTTTTCTCCTTTCTGTCCGGTTCATTTCTGGCAAACATTGCTCGTGTTTGTACTCTGGCCTTAAACCTCAGTAGGATTTGTGAAACCATTAATTTTTTTTTTTCTAGACTTGTCAAAGCTGGTCTCTTTGATGTGCCCTCACTCGTGTTTTATAGAAATCTTAACGACTCCAATTCTAAGCGCAAAGCTAAGTTCAATGAGTGGCTTTACCAGCACCTCAGATCTGAGAGCACATGGTATAAAACAGTCATTTCTGCAACAAAAAAAAAGAAACACTGGTGGTTCTTTGTCTCTCCCACCAGGTCATCAGGATTGGTTGCTGACGGCCTTCACATATTGCAAATTAAACTAAAGCAAAGATTTTAATGTTTTTTTTTTAGATATTCAGCTGAATTGAGACTTTGCACAAAGAAATATATTAATTGGGAATGAATTCAAATGTGGAAGCGAGAGAATGGAATGAAGGAATTGCGAGAAAAAAATGAATTCACCTGTGACTCCTATCACCTGTGACAGAACACACTTTTTCATTTTTATTATTTTTTAGAGAGGTTTTGGGTAAAATGCAAGGTTCAGAAGATTCAACACGGCTGAAATCTGCATGCCTGCTGTGTGTGTGTGTGTGTGTGTGTGTGTGTGTGTGTGTGTGTGTGTGTGTGTGCGCGCTACGGTTTGATTATGGGTTCTTTTTTAGGGTCTTTTTAACTGAATGTGAAGTTTCAGGTGATTGGTTTACTTTCTTTGGAAAGGTTGCCGTGCGCGAATGTTCACATTCACAAATCTCTTAAAGGGGTTTGGAAAACAGACATACTTTTTGTTTTTATTTATTGTACAGCTCAAATTTCTATTTGTGTTATTTGTACAAGCGTTTATATGAGTTTTGGAATAGGTACTTTATTTCCATTTTATAGAAATTAACACACGAGGATGCTGTCGGACAGAAAATGTACATTTCGGACTGGTCTGATGTATTTTTTATGCAATTTGAAAAGTAATATTTTTGTACAGCATGACTGGTGTGTAAGGAGAGTTTTCGTTTGTCTTTGACTTTGAGAAACAATAAAGCTTAAACTGATGGACGGAGCGATCGGGTGTGAGTGTGAAGTGAATTAGCTCTTCCGGTAAGAGTGTTAAAACCTCAGTCAAGTGGAAGCAAAGTTTTTTATTAGTTTAGACTGTACAAAATGTGTATATTCTAGTGGTGGGATTATTTTTTAAATCTAGATTAATCTCACTGTTATCTTGGAATTAATCTAAATTAAAACAGTTCATTTGAATTCTGCCGAAGGCATTCAGAATATGTGTGCTACCCAAATAATGACTAAAAGTAAGTCTTTGAGAACGGGTTTCTCAGCTCCTACAGTAAACTAATTCCGCATTGCACAAGCTGCAAACAACCTTAGTCGAGGTTTCCATTGGGAAGCTTCTTAAAAATACACTTTCCCTGAAGCAAACCCGGCGCTTCATAACTGCATCCATGTTAGCGCGTCACGTTTGATGTGGTAATTTCACAGTAGGCATAGACACAGGTTCGAAGACTCGTTCTCGCAATTCGGCTAGGTATACATCCGCGCTAAAATATCAAGGTGAAAGTCACCATAGCTTGCGTAGTATAGACCCAGCTCCCAACCCAACTTTGTGAATAGATTGACGGCAATATTTTTTTATCGCCCGATAAGAGTCTCACGTCAATGCAGCGCGTTAACGCCGATAACGGCCCACCACTAATGTATTCACAAACCCCTTAATCACGTTTCATGTTTTTCCAGGATCTAATCTTTAGGCATGTAATGAGATTGCAAAACACCTTACCCTCAAATTATCATAAGAAGAAGATAAAATAAACCTTTATTAGTCTCTTTATCAGTCTGTATGGTTAAAGGAGAAAGTAGACAGTACAAGATAAGAACAACGAATATTAAAAACAATAGAAACTACACTGTACAGTATATAAAGTACACTATACAAACAATTTACAACTATATATACGTCTGTATTAAAACATGTATATATATGTATATGTACATAAGTATAGATAAGTATATATATGTACACATCAAGTGTCTCACACTGTCCTCAAACTCTCCTCTGGTTCCTCGCACTGTCCGGAAACTTGAAACTATCCTCATATTGTTATTCGCTTCGGACCAAATGATTGTATTGTAATGTAAAACTGTGCCAACCCCTTTATTTAACTCAGTCAATTTCCATCGTCAAGCACAAATCACTCTTTACATTAGAATGAAGCTTCCTTATTCTAGGACCTCCTTTGGCCTGTTTGTCGCATGCTTAGTCCTAATTAGAACAACAATGAAATGCTTTTTCGGCTCTACCCCAGTTGTATTTAACAACTGACAAGAAAATATCAATCTTATAGTCCCGCATGAACACACCACGGTGAACAATGTGATTCTCTGCATTTAACCAATTCTCTAATGAAGGGAGCTGCCACCATTGAGGGGCCCCGGGGAGCAGTGTGGGAGGACGGTACCTTGCTCAAGGGTACCTCATTAATGACACTAGCAGAGTTGGGCTTTAAACCCACAACCTTCTGATTGCAGAGGCAACTTCCTAACCAGCTGCCCCAAATAGAACTATAATTTAAAAGTAAAGAAAAAAAAACAACAAAAAAATAAACTACAGGTGTGCAAAAGCTGCAAGGGTCGAAGGAAGCCGTGCTTGCAGGTAGAAACTTCTCATGAACTTCTCCTTCTGGAGCGTGAACACCAAAATGTTCATAACTGGATACATTTCAATCTGTTATGGCTTTCAAAGGCCTACCTGAACATTTTTAACAACATCTGTAATTCTGCCTAAGATTTGCAGTTGCTCATGTTTTGTTTGTTTGTCCGTTTTGTTTTTGATTTGTTTATAAATGCTTTCTGGGGGGTATTCCCTGAAACAAGATTAAGGGAATGTCTTGCTTACTTCAAAAAGTCTCACTCAGTAGTTCATAAATCCTCCATTTGTGCCAGACATAGCTTGATTCAATGTAAACTTGTGCATCGCACCTATTATACAAAAGCTTGTCTGGCCAAATTTTATGCCAATGTTTCATCTGCTTGTAATAGGTGTCTTCATTCTCCAGCTAATTTGACTCACACTGTTTGGCTTTTCCCTCAACTCCGTAACTACTGGTCAAAAGTCTGCCATTTTATCTGATGTTTTTGGTAAGAAGGTAGACCCTATCCCTTTGACTGCTTTGTTTGGAGTTGCACCTCCTCAGCCCGTTTTATCCTCTCTGCAAAAATCCTCACTAGCCTTTATGACTCTTCTTGCACAAAGGGTGATAATAATGAAATGGAAATCTCCTCAACCTCCTTCATATGTACACCGGCTTCGTGATGTGTTGCATTTTATTAAGCTCGAGAAAATTCGCTTTACTTTGAGAGGCTCCTCTGTAAAATTTTTTGAAGTGTGGAACCCTCTCTTAAGAGTTCTTAGAAGGATAAATTTCCCTGGCATTCCAGACTAACGAGGTCTTTATATGCGGCTGGTGATTACTGCGTTGACATGAATGAATCTGACATCATGACATTTCCCCTGGCACCTGACTGGTTAACTTTATTGTTGTTGTTTTGTTTTATGTTTTTACTTTTGTATGCTGTATATTTTTGAACAAATTACTTTTTTTTAAACGTGGTTTAAAGGAACCCCCGCTGTGATACCATTGTAACTTACACAGGTGAACAAGTCTGCTCCAGAGCAGGGGCCGTATTACAGAAACTTCCTACCTTGAAAATCCTATCTTAACTGTGTGGTAATCAAGGTAACGGCAGTTTAGGATCTTATTTAGGAAAAAAGCCATCACAGAACAACCATTAATGAGTCAGTTTTCCTCTCCTAACTTTAATTAAGAAATGTGTATTACATAGTATATTACAGAAGCATCCTAATCTTAAATAAACTCTCCTAACTTACACTTTTTAATTCTGAATATTGCTACAAACCATCAAAACACAGCCCAAACAATACATTGCAGTATACATGAAAGAAAAATCAGAACAAGGACACAAAGCGAGATGGGTGGAGGGAGCTCAGTGAGTAGGCTACTTGCCTCTGGACTAAGCGATCATGGGTTCGAATCCTACCTTCAGCACCACCACTGGGTCCCTGAGCAAGACCCTTAACTCCAAATTCCTCCGGGGAGAGTCTGCCCCCTGTAGGTAAGGAATGGAAGTCGCTTTGGATAAAAGAATCTGCTAAATGCCATTAAAAAAATGTCGAAGCTCCTAATTCATACACACCACATTTTTAGACCTAATTTTCGGGCCAACATTTCTTCCTGTAGTTTTAGGTGCCTGAAAGGCCTCAGAGTAAAATCGCGAATTTTCTTTGAAAAGTGTATTAATCAGACAGACAGTTAAACTCAGTTCAAAACATACTTTGTGCTTCAAGTGTGTACTTACAACCTTCTCTAGTTTCCTGATTTCCAGCTTTGTGTTCTTTATGAGAAGCTTTTTGTCTTTAATGTCAAGCTTCTCCCTTTCCACAGACAGGAGCAGCTTTCTTTTAGAAATTGTACGTATATCCTGTGACAAGGAATAATGAGTCACAAAGAAGCAAAGGAGCTATATTGTCGGTAATAATAAATAGTTACTCACTTCACTTCTTGCTGAAGGAGACCGTGGTGTGGTAGAATCCTTCAGTAAATTATATTGTTAATAAATTCTTCAGACTGCAAACACATTCAAAGCATTTTATATGTGGTCATACCTCTGGTACGTCAGTGTCTGCTGACACGGTTTCCTTGTCCACACAGGCGTTCAGAAACGGCGCTCGGTCAGCTGCATGTTCGGGTGGCGTCAAAAAAACATAGCATGCAACGTTTTCTTGGCGTCAATTTCTGCCGAAATCCCGACACACATTGGTACTGCGTTTACATGGCGTTCAGTTGACATTCTGGAGGATTGAATATGTTTACAATGTAGAACTACAAATCAAGATGTCCCACATATAAACAATCTGGACTCAGGACTTACTGCCCCCACAGGTGAATAAACGAAACTACACACTGCAGGCTGAGTTAGACAAACACCAGTGTAACGCCTCCCTGCAGCCAATCACGCGCAGCTACAAAACGCAACAAAAATGCCGCTGGCATACATACTTACACATGGGTCAAGAGTCTCTGACTGATGGCTCCGAGATTACCCAGCAATATTACAGCTCCTCTCACTGCAGAGACAGGCATGCCAACAGTTATCAGATCTCACTAAGTTGGGTGTGAAATGGACCTGGGGTGTATTGAAACATGATAACGAGTATGAACTTTTGTCGAATAGCCCACCTTCATTCGCCCCCCTGCATTCCGAAACATAGTGTTGTTAGCCGATGCTTTACATTTACATTTATCAGACGCTTTTATCCAAAGCAACTTCCATTCCCCAGCTACAGGGGGCGGTCTCCCTGGAGCAACTTGGGGTTAAGGGTCTTGCCACCCAGTGGTGGTGTGCTGAAGGTAGGATTTGAACCCACAACCTCTTGGTTTAAAGGCAAGTATCCTACCCACTACGCCACCGCCACCCTGCTAATTAGGCTGATAATGCTAGAGCTTGGGGCATCACAAAGCCATAGCACCTGGGGGGATGATCTCTGTTGATATCCTCCTTCTATTCCTTTCACCTGAGGCCATCCTTTATTGAAGCTCAGTGTGAGCTCCTCCACTGGTGTGAGGTCCTCAGATGGATCCCTCCGCCAACAGCAGTGGCCTGGCTCATTTTCTCATTTTCTACAATTACATTTATTAATTATTGTGATACCACTGTGGAGGACCTTTTCATATAAAGCTACCACCTGAAGTTACTCCTGACCCCACATAGTCAAGGCCTTTTATGAGCCAAAACCAAGATTGTTTGGCCATGACTGCAGTCTATAAGGAAATTAGTGTGATTAGCATTAACATGAAAAGTCTTCATTGGGCCTCCAGAAGTTTTTGCTTGGGATCCAAATCCACCAGTGGGTGTTTACGGTTCATTCCTTTCCTTCATTCATTTAATCGAATAGGATCCTCACAGATGCTCACTCTTTTTAATGGCAGATGATAGACTTGTTTGTAGAGGTTTTGATGAGAATGTAGTGAAACACCTACACCGTTAAAGGTGCATTAATGCGGAAGCAATGTGGTCTTGAAAAATGTGAGCAGCCTTCTAATACTGAGCTGAGCAAGTCAGCAATGTTGAAACAGGTCTGACAGCATTAACAGTAAGGAAGTGTGCATGGGGTGTGTGGGGGGGGGGGTTGTCAATGATGCAGAGAAGTGTGGTGTGTTTATACATAACTCTTAACTGTTTGTAACGCAGTGCTATTCGTCCACTAATGCGATGCTTTATTTAAACTCAGCCCTGGTCAGTAATGAATAATGTTAAATTCTTTACTGTGAAATACTGTCCCTTATGTTGGAGTCCATGTTCCAACAGGTAAAACAAACACTTGCTCTGTTTAAAGCAGTGCTTTACAGCTGCTGTGTGTATGTGTTTGTGTTTGTGTGTGTGTGTGTGTGTGTGCGCGCTGCCTCACTGATTATAGAGTTACTTCACATCTGTGGAAGTCTAGTTTCATTTCATCGTGGAAAATATTTTTGTGCAACAATGGAATTTTGGCTTCTCTCTCTCTCTTTCCCCACCCCCCCCTCTCTCTCTCTCTCTCTCTCTCTCTCTTTCCCCATCCCCCTCTCTCTCTCTCTCTCTCTCTCTCTCTCTCTCTCGCTCGCTCTCTGTGATTCAGCTCTAGTGAAAGTGAAACAAACCCCTGGCAGTGAGGGTGGGGCTTCCAGTGAAACTCATTTCCGAGGGTCAGTAAATGTGCGTGCGCAGCTAAACTCGACATTACGAAAGTCTCGGAACACAGACCACAGGAGCGCGTCTCCTCCTCCCTTCTACAGCTTGAGTTTATTTTTCTGCATGTGTGTATTTTGTGATTCCTAATGGGGATAAAAAAAAGTCTTCCTTGATTAATTCCACATTAATTAATTACCTCTAAGTTTTCAAGAAAGCAGTAATTAGCCTTAATTTGCTTTTAAATCCCAAATGCACGTACACTACTGATAATCAACCTGTTTTTAATTCTTTTTATTACCGACTACTGAATTTTATTTTAGTAAAGATTCAGTGTACTGGAGGATAGCGTCTGGCCCTCGAGTCGCTGCCCGCCCTCTAGTTTTGTTTTCTCTCGCTCGATTGGTTATCAGCACCTGTTCTGCATGTCTCTCTTTCTCTCTCTCTCTCCCTCTCCCTTTCTCTCTCCCCACTTAAACCCGGCCTGAACCGGAATCTAGTGTTTGCTCACCATCATGCGTGGTGTCTACCAGTCTTCCTGTCTATCTACGTCCTCTTAATCAGAGTAGAGTGAAGTCCTGTCAGTCCCTCTTCAGTGTCAGGATCTTGTCCAGGTAGATCTTAGAGGCTAAACCTGTTGTCCTCTGGTCTTCCCTCCTCTACTCCTCCCAGGAATCTTCTGTTACTGTTTCTGGCTGAAGCATCAGTGTGTCCTGCTCTGTGTTCTTGGACTGTTTCTGTTTAACTGTTTCTCTGCTTTGTGCTTCCGTGACCATTAGTCCTGCGTGAACAGCAGAAAATTCTTTCTACAAAATTCTTTAACCCATTCCCAGAGTGATGCAGCAGACAGGCAGGAACGCAGCAGCGTGTGGGGACAGTATCTTGCTCAAGTGTATCTCAGTGGTGCCACTGGATTCAAACCCATGAGTAACTCCCTAACCGCAACAACCTCCGCATTGTTTTTCCTGGGCTAGAATATGGATTATGACATTCAGATACAGTATCATTGCACCACCTGGCAAAAACCTGCCACCTGACATTGAAATGCGTCGAGTGCCAACACTTTAAACCTGTTCAGTGAGAGTCGAAGGCCTGTAGTGGATGTGGTTTACCCAGTTCAGCAAACTGCAGAGTGCAGACTTCCTGTCAGGTCCTAGCATGTGACAAAGACTCATAGGCCAATGAGAGGACAAGAGGAAGCTGTTGGAGGATGAGGGGGGGGACAATCAGACTGACAGCCGTCCTACCAGTCCTGCTGAGGGACACTCCGGTTCTGAGTGGAGGAAACAGATATGGAACATCTCACCATTTATCACCATCACTCTATAACCTCTGTAATTCACCCATCACACTCTATAACTCCTCCCACTGTCACACACCCATCAGACTCTGTAACTCCTCCCTCTGTCACTCACCCATCAGACTCTATAACTCCTCCCACTGTCACACACCCATCAGACTCTGTAACTCCTCCCTCTGTCACTCACCCATCACACTCTATAACTCCTCCCACTGTCACACACCCATCAGACTCTGTAACT
>JBBPDE010230870.1:0-12703 GCA_037974605.1 Nannopetersius ansorgii | reverse complement strand
GTGTGTGTGTGTGTGTGTGTGTGTGTGTGTGTGTGTGTGTGTGTGTGTGTGTGTGTGTGTGTGCGTGTGTGTGTGTGGATGTGTGTGTGGTTCAGGGTCTGTTCAGGGTGGTGTCAGGCTGTGGAACTGAACGAAATTTTCTTGGCAGATGGGAAAACGCCTCCTGACAGGAAAGCAAGGCTGGGATGAAAGCTGACATTAAGCTGTCATGTAAAATACAGAGTCCCGGGACGGTTCATGCAAAACCCCCGAATTACGGCAGTCGCAGTGAACTGAGCATTTTCCAAAGCGTTTAAAGGATGCGTTTGATTGACACGCCAATAACAGCATTTCCAAAGCAACAATTGTTGCATTTTCAGACTCGAACAGAGATTATTTTCATATTACATTCAACATAGAACAGCTTATGCTGGGATTATACGGTACTGTGCAAAAGTCTTCAGCCCCTCTTTCTGTATATTTTGCTTTGAATCACTTTGTTCTTGCAAAAGCAGTCATTTATTCGCCCTCAAACTGTCTTATCTTCGGCACACTGAGTAGGTTAAATGAAAGAAATGGGAACAAATGGTTTACTGCCAAGTGTCTAATGATACAAGGTTACTAGATAAAGGAGTTCAACCACCAATATACTGATCACCACCTGATCATCTGGAATCATCTGGACTTGTTTCTTTACTGGTTCAGGCCTTTAAATGGTCTTTGTTCTGCTTGAATGATTCATACGTAGATCACTGTGTGACTTAACAAACATAAAACATTCCTCTGAAATTGGACTGAAAATGAGAGTCTTTGAAAGTCCTTCAGGAAGCCTGGAGAACTGTTCCTCAAGACAACCTAAAAAGTAAAAGAAAGTCTGACTCTTTGGAAGCAAAGAGTCTGTAGAAAGGCGCAGCTCGTGTAGTTCTGAGGGGATAAAGAGATGTTGGGAAATGTGTGGAAATGACTTACGAGTGTTTTAGGTGAATAAACCTACACTGATTAGACCTCGGGGGAATAAACCGAAGCGAAGGAAGGATTCAGGTTGTTTAACCGACTTCCATTAAGCCGGAAAAGGGCTGCTTTGCCTGATTTGTGTTTGGCCATTTGTTTGACCGCGAAGGGCCATGATAAACACAAATGCAGGAGGTATTAACAGCTTGACGGGAGCCGAGATTACGGCCCATGAACTGAGCTAGCAAATTTATGGCGGCAAATTATGGTGTGGGAGCGGCTGGGGAGATTCATGGTGGTCCTGGCCACCCCGGGAAACGGGCACGTTAATCACCGGCCTCACCATTTTCCCCCGCCTGTGCCTGGGTGGAGTGATGCCAGTGCACAGACGAACCTGCCTGACCGTCTAGATAATGACTGCGTTCACTCCAAATAGATTCCTCTTCCATCTCCTCTAGACGAAGCACTAGCCTCTCGCAGCTTCTCGCCAGATTTGTGGTGGCCTGCCAAACAGATTAGCGCTGCCAGGCAGCGGGACCAGCCAGCGCTAACAGATTTGTGTCCAGTTAATTACACAGCCATATTCCCGTTCTCTCCTGCCAGTACATCACTGGAGGACACGAGTGTTTATTCTCTGCGACTTTCTGAAGCACCGCCAGCTCAGCCCGAGTGTCTCTCCGAAGGGACTGGCGTGGAGAAGGAACTGGAGCTGAGGGAGCATCTACAGGGCAGGTTAGGATACGCCAGCACCAGCATACGCCTCTCTCTGAGAAACAGCTTCTTTAAGGGTTCTTGTCCAACAGGATGAGATTCATAGAAGCAGGAGAACTGCTTGAAATGTGTATGGTAATGGATGTTCCTTCTTCTGCCTCTTCTTTTACTTCTCCTTCTTTTTCTGCTTCTTCTTCTCCTTCTCCTTCTCCTCCTTCTTCTTCTCTTTACACTTCTTCTTCTCCCTCTCCTTCTCCTTCTTCTTCTGCCTCTTCTTCTTCTTCTTCTTCTTCTTCTTCTTCTTCTTCTTCTTCTTCTTCTCCTTCTTCTTCTGCTTCTTCTTCTCTTTCTTCTTCTTGTTCCTGTTTTTCTTGTTTTTCACCTCCTTCCTGTTCATCTACATCTCCTTTATTGTTATCTTCTTTATCTCCCTCTTCATCAACTTCTATTTGTTCATCGTCTTGTTCTCTTTCTTCATCTTCTCCTTCTTTATCTTCTGCCTCTTCTTTGGTTTTGTTATGCTTGATTGATTCATACATAAGTCACTGTGTGACCTGAAACTGGTCAGATTCAGGGACAGGACTGAAAATGAGAGTCTTTGAAATGATTTCAGGAAGCCTGGAGAACTGTTCCTCAAGACTACATTAAAAACACAGTCTGGATCTTTGGAAGCAAAATGAAGAAATAGGGTGTGTTGCGTGGGCTTAATGAAAAACACTCTACAAAGTTTTACAGGACAGTAGTCTGTGCAAGTCTGGGTAAATTATCCCAGTAATCCCATTCCAAGGGATCTCTAGGGACCCATAAGTAATACAACCTTTAAACCAGGATTGTTCTCGCCATAATGAGAGGCCGTCTTTCATTTCCCCTCATTAATTTCAAATCCACTTAATTGTAGTAAATCAGGTGGACCCTACAAGGGGATTAGGACCGCATTGTTAGCAGCAACAAATAGGTCTGGCTAATACGGGTCTGTTTAAAGGCTGTAATTGAATATGCAAACCCTTCTTCGTCTTCTCCGAATAATTTACAGTCGCGGGATGAGCGAGCGCCAGCATTGAGGAGAGGACTGATTGAGTCTCTGGACTCCTGCCAGTCTGGACGCATTGATCTCGTTTCAAGTGAGCAAGACTGAGACAGATGTTTGTTTGCTGTTGATAAGACCTGTTTTATTCCACGGTTTCCAGACTTGACTCCGATTCCGATTCCAGTTAATGGAAGAGTCTATTCCAAACATCAAGACTTTCATTCAAGTCCTTTTTACGCAGGTGTTTAACAGCAATTAGCTGTAATTAAACAGTTAAATGTGGAGGAGTTGAGTGTGACCACACACAAACAACAGAGCTCATATCTACAAAGTGCCAGCTTTACCAGAGCAGCAAAATATCTTTCCAACTCAGAACGGAGGTTAATGAAAAAGACTTTTCCCTCAAGTAATTTTCAACTGAATTTCAATATGTCTATTCATTGTGATTTTTTTCAACTGTGTTTAAAGGTTAGCTGGTGTTTTCAAATTATGGAATACAGTAAAAAAAATGTCAAATGTGGTGACACAAGAGTTTATTCTGACGGCTTAATATTTTTCATACAATATTGCACAGTTGGTTTCAATCTGTAAGCAAAAACACAGGGGATCAGCAGAATAAATGCAAACAAGAAAGCAGTAAAAATGTTCTTTCTTTTTTTTTTTAGATAGTTGACATTTTGTGACGAAGGATACAGCTTTTTGCTCTATGACTGTGGAATTCTAAATTTCTTCAATAGATTAAATTAAGCCGGACACCTAATTTAATCTAATGAAGAAAAAGAGCCAACCAGGTTTCTGATGGAAGCTATTTATCATGGATGGAAAACTGGGCTTCCATGAGGAAACAGGTCTAAAAGTGGCAAAGTGAACATTTTACAATACATAAAACCACTATTTACTGTAATAATGTTATTTGTTTTGATTGCAGTATTGCCCAGTAATAGACAGCTTGTAGGTATCATTTTCTCAGGTGCCTGTTTGCACAGTACTGTACATGTGTAAAAACATACACATTTCCATATACATCAGTCCACCACAACATTAAAGCCACTGACAGGTGAAGTGAAGAAGACTGATGATAGTGTGGTGGCTGTCAAGGGGGTGGGGGATGGGGGAGGTATTACACAGCAAGTGAACAGTCAGCAATGTAAAAACAGAGCAATGCAAGGAGCGTGATGTAAACAGAGTACTGTAACAGAGCCCTCCCGCACGGATCATTGTCTGAATAGCTTTATGATCCTGAACACAGCTATTCCCAAACCAGGATGTGATGTTCTGTGTGAGGATGCTCTCCACAGTGCCTGAATAAAAGGTCCTGAGGATCACTGAAGAGACACTGAACTTACTCAGTTGTCTGAGGTGGTACAGGCGCTGCCTAGCCTTTTTTGACTGGACCTGAATGTGAGCAGTCCATTTCAGGTCTGAGGAGATGTGGACATCGAGATACTTGAAGGACAGGACCCTCTCCACTGGAGCTCCGTTGTTGATGAGAGGCTCGTAGTCTCGCTGCTGTCTTCTTCTGAAGTCCACCACCAGCTCTTTGGTCTTGCAGACGTTCAGCCGAAGGAGATTGTCCTGACACCACGATGCCAGGTTCTTCACCTCGTCCATGTAGGTCATCTCATCATTGTTGCTGATAAGGCCCAGCACCACTGTATCATCAGCAAACTTCACAATAGCATTGGAGCCATGAGTGGCCTCACAGTCAGAAGTGTATTGGGAGTACAGCAGAGGGGAGAGTACGCACCCCTGTGGTGCTCCAATGTTGGTGGTGATGCTGTCAGAGACACACCTACCCACCCTCACCACCTGAGATGTGCCAGTGAGGAAGTCCAGCATCCATGCACACAGATGGCAGTTAAGTCCTAGATCCCTCAGCTTTGTGAACAGTCTACCAGGCACGATTGTGTTGAACGCTGAACTGTAGTCTACAAACACCAATCTCACATAGTTACCCTGTTTCTTGCCCACGTGGCTGAGAGTGGTGTGCAGGATGTGGGAGATGGCGTCCTCTGTGGATCTGTTGAGTCGGTAGGTGAACTGAAACAGGTCTGTGGTATTGGAGGAGGAGTTGATGTTCTTCAGCTGCCTCTCAAACACCTTCATTACTTCTGAAGTCAGTTCAGGCCAGTAGTCATTCAGGCATGAGGGCTTTGTGTTCTTGGTCATGGGGACAATGGTGGATATTTTGAAGCACTTGGGGACCACAGACTTTGCCAGGGACTTGTTGAAAATGGAAGTGAACACACCTGCTTGCTGGTCGGTACAGCAGGACAGTAGACGGCTGGTGATTCCGTCTGGTCCCCCGCTTTCCTGGTTTTCATTCTCCTCAGCGCTGCATGGACGTCATGCTCCTTGATACTGAGCATGCATTCCTTGCTGATGACATCACCGTCCTCTGTTGTCAGGCTGTAGTTAGCACTAGCCGCCTGGCTAACTTTGAAATGGGCGAAGAACTAGCTCAGCTCATTGGCAAATAGAGAGTATGCGGTGATTGTTGCGGTGTCCTTGGCTTTGTAGTTTGTGATGGTGGGCAGTTCAAGCTGCATGCTCCATGCAGCCCTGATAGAAGTGAGACTACAGACACTCCCGGTACTGGTCTCTTACTGCACATCTGATGCCGCTTTGTAGGTGTTTGTGTTGCTGGTGGCAGTGCCGGTCCTGGTGTTCACTGCAACGCTGATCGATCTGTCCACCCACTGTTTCTGGTTCAGGAACATCTTGTTTCTCACTGTAGGGATGATCTCCTCCGCTAGCATGCTAATGAAGCTAACTGCTACATCGGTAAACTCTTTGATGTCGTTCGCACATGACCCCAGCGTGTCCCAGTCTACGTCATCGAGCGCGTCCTGCAGCGTAGCTTCTGGTTGGTCAGACCAGCGTTTCACCTCCCTTGTGACCTTTGTATTTCCTGTTCATACTGGGGGTGAGAAAGACTGCACTGTGATCAGATTTGGCAAAAGCAGGCTGTGAAACAGCTTTGTATGTGGTGTAGCAATGGTCCAAAGTTCTAGCTCCCTTCGTCGGACACGTAATGTGTTGGTAAAAGTTCAGTTTTCTTTATAAAATCTCCTACCACAGCGAGGGCTGTGCCTGGGTCTTTGTTTTAAAATGCACTCAGCACATCACGTAGTTTAGACAAAGCTATACCTGTGTCCGCATGGGGTGGGATGTAGTCTACTGTGGCGAGGACTGAGATGAACTCACAGGCCAGGTAGAAGGGATAACATTTAATGCTAATTTTACTCTCAGCTGCTGGAGAGTAGAAAAGCTCCTGGCACCACAATACTTTCTGTTGACCATGAAATACAGTCGTCCACCTTTGTTTTTTTGACTCTGCCATCCTATCCATGCGGAACGCTGTGAATGAATCCAATAGTTACAGCATGGTCCAGCACAGTGGGGGTCAGCCAATGTTACAATCCCTCACGTCTCGCTGGAAAGTAACTCTGGCTCTCAGGACGTGCAGCTTGTTCTGTTGTATCTGAAATTACTTGTGCATAGTTCTTTCTTATGTAGAGAAGCTTTCTACTGCTGTGAACAATTAAACTGGCCTAATTTGGAACATAGAGCTAAAAAACATATACATAAAAAGTCTGGACATGGCTGCACAATTTTTTCGTTTCCATGTGTCCGAATCTGGTCCGAACTAAAAACAAACTGGTGGCTCTAACCCACTGTGGGTGAAAGAGGAGGCTAAATGGAAATGTTGGTGTTGGTTTTAATGCAAAAAAAGAGAGTTCAAAATGAGCCATTTTTGCTGTTTAGTTTTCTCATAAGCAGACATTCATCAACATCTTTTACTGCTTTATGATGTCATTATATTTCACACGAATCCCCAAGTATCACACAACCACATCCTGGCTTTGAAAGTGCAGCCGATCTCCTCGGAAATGGTGCCCTATGCCTTTCAAGGCAAGTCAAAGTAAACATTCACACCGTAACCATACACATATACAGTGAAAAAAGATGGTGTGGTCACAGATTTTACAGAGAACAGCACATTTATTTATGTATACATGTATATAAATAAGCCATAAACTCTAAACTAGAAGTAAAAATGTGCAATGAAGTACAAGGAGGTGCAATTTAGTACAAACAAAATTTTTGAACATACAAAAATTTTGCATCTGCCATTTGATGTCATTGTGTGTTTTTACATGAGCAAATGATCTGCAGCAGTTTAATATAAATATGCAGTGATTCTATGCAAATGCAGAAAGTATTCAAGAAGACATGTAATATGAATGTGGCTGCATGTGCATCGTAACACCAACCTCAGATCAGCGTCCCCTTAATGGAGGAGTCCAGTGTAGGAAGCAGCCGCCCAGTTCAAACATGAAGTAATCTCCGGTCTGTGTTTATCCAGGCCGCAGATGGAGGTGCAGAGCAGGTGCACGTTTCCAACCAAAGTCTGGCCCTCATTCCCCTCACGTAACCAAGAACGAGGGTCAGGAGGTGGTTGGAGGCAGCAGCATTTTTGTGCTGAGTTCGGCTCCTGGACTTTAGCCTAATAAGTTCTTACATTTTTATTAGTGGGCAGATTGGAGAACATGAGAGCCGGGCGGGCTCCTGAGCCAACATCTCGTTATCAGATATTCCTGCCAAGGCTGAACCTCGATGCTCATGTTATTGCTGGTTGGTTGGAAGGTGAGCTAATAAGAGGCATAACTTAGAGGCCAGGGGTCTCAGGTTAGGATAGAGAGGATGATGGGACCAGGGAGAATTTTGAAACAGTAGATCCCTGTCACACACCCACCTAATAACCTGTGCAGTTTTCTTATTGTGTGCTAAAACATTATCTTGCCATGTGCAATGCAGAAGCATAACATTAAAAAGTAAAAGAATAAAAGGCATAAAAGAATACATATAAAATAAATGAAATGAGATTACAAGTTTAAAAGATGAATAAATCAAGAAAATAAAAAATTAAAAAAGGAAGGACTAAAAGAAAGAAAAGTAAGACATAGAAAATCAATAAAAGAAGATTAAAATATTAATAAATCAGGAAGTGTTAAACTAAAAAAAAAACTAAAGAATAAAATAAATAAAAGACAACAGAAAGTGTGATGGAAATGCTAATATTTAGAAGAAGACAGAGGAGAATGGTATGTTTTTAATTAGTTTTTATAGCTCCAGATGGTGCAGATTTGATATTGATGGGTAGTTGGTTCCAGCAGTTAACAGCCTAGTGAATAAACACCATGTTATAAGACTTCTGAATGGTGCTGTTTAGAGTTGTGTGTTTTTGGTGTGCATGTTTTGATGTTTTTGTGGTTCCAAGGCTGCAAAGGTTTGGTTGTATGATTGACATTACGCTGCAGCCATGGGACCTCTGGGGCCAGCCATCAGAGTGACTCTACAACCCCCACCCCCACCCCCTTCCCACGGTGCCGGTCACTGTAACCCTGCAGCCGCAAGACGTGCCGCCTGGGAGGGATTTTCCCTTGCAGCTATAGACTCTACCCTCCACAAATCTGACCTCGCACCCAGTCTGGGCATATTCCAGATGGAACCCAATGGCTGTATTTGTTAGTATTTTGTGGGTGTAGTATTAATATATTTATTAATTCATTTTAAAACCTTTTTTTTACATCAGATAAACATCAGATATTCCCCAGAACAGCAGGCTACAGGCCAAGTTTACTGACCGTGTTTTTGATTGGCTAATTGGACAAAGTCTGTTCTGATTGGTTCATTGGATTGATTCTCTTCTAATTGGCTGGTAGGACTTATTCTATTCTGATTGGTTCATTGGACAGATTCTGTTGGGATTGGCTGATTGGACTAATTCTTTTCTGATTGACCAATAAGACTATAAGATTATTTTCTGATTGGTTCATTGGATTGATTCTCTTCTAACTGGCTGATTGGACTGATCCTCCTCTGATTGATTCATTGGACTGATTCGGTTTTGATTTTGACGGGATTGATTCTGTTGGCTGATTGGACAGATTCCATTCTGACTGGCTGATTGGCAGGTCCCATTCTGATTGCCTGATTGGACAGATTCCATTCTGATTGGTTGATTGGATAGATTCTGTTCTGAATGGATTGTTTCTGTTGTTATTGGCTTAGTGGACTGATTCTGTTCTGATTAGTTGATTTGATTGATTCAGTTATTGGCTGATTGGACCGATTATATTCTGATTGTTTGATTTGATTTATTATTTTCTGATTGGTTGATTGGACTAATTCTGATCTAATTGGTTGATTGCACTGATTCCAATAAGATTGGTTGATTGAACTGATTCTGTTCTGATTGGTTGATTGAACCAATTGTATTATGATTGGTTGATTGAACTGATTCTGTTCTGATTGGTTGACTGGATTGATTCTATTCTCTTTGGATTGGATTGGTGAAAAAATTGGATTGATAAAATTAACAAACAAATGCATAAAAAATACTCCCACACATTAATAACACACATTGCCCCAGTGTCTGTATTTTTGAGTGGGTGTATTATTTATGTATTTATTTATGTATTTTATAATAACTGTTACTGTTATTACAGCAGAAAACATAATCCGATATTGACAACAAAACCAGGCTACTGCCTGAACTGGATGTATCATTAGCCAGATTTTTCTGACCAGTTACCGCCACTTACCTGTAGCATCAAAAGAGTTCTGCATAGTAGTAAAAATATTATTTGCCTCATTACAGTAGTTCTAAATAGAACAATTTTTTTAAATGTTCTTTAAAGAAGCATCTTGTAGATGAGAATCGTTACACCAAGAAACGTTTATGGAGTGTTCACATCTTTGTCTTGTCTGGAAAACCCTTGAGGAACCCTTTGTTTAAGTCTGTAGGGGTTCTGATTTGGGGGTTGTTTTGCTAGAGTTTGATGCCACCTGACATTAAAAAACTTTTAATTCGAGAAATATTTATTTCTGTCATGTCAAACCAATCAGACAATCGTGCATTTAGTCCAATCATGCAATAGGAAGAGAATCAGTCCAATCAGCCAATCAGAACAGAATCAGTCCAATCAGCAAATTCAATCAGTTCTGATTTTGGGGGTATTTTGCAATAATTTGATGCCTCCTGACACTAAAAAAGTTTCAATATTTATTTCAGGGGTTGAAAAGAATCAACCCAATCACCCAGTCAGAAAAAAATCAGTCAAATCAGCTTGTTAGAACAGAATTAGTCCAGTCAGCCAATCAGAATAGAATCAGTTCAACCAGCCAATCAGAATAGAATCAACCCAATCAGCCAGTCAGAAACCGTATCCATTTAATTAGAACTAAATCAGTCTGATCAAGCAATCAGAACAGGATCAGTCCATTAGCCAATCAGAAGAGAATCAGTCCAATCAAGTAATTAGAAGAGAATCAGTCCAATCAGCAAATCAGCATAGAATCAGCCAGTTAGAACAGAATAATTCCAATCAGCCAATCAGAAAAGAATCAATACAATCAGCCAATCAGAACTGAATCGATTCAATTGGCCAATCAGAACAGAATTGGAAACTGTAGAATCAGGACATTTCAACACAAAATATTCAAATTCAACTCAGACTCTTGACCTTAGGATGACAACACACCTTTATAGTTATACATTTCTGAGCAGATAAACAACTTTGAGAATAATTTGGGCCTGAAACAACACTGAGATACAACATCTGGTCATCCTAGCAACAAGGCACTGCACTAATTAGCTTGATGCTAAACCACCACATGCTTCACAAACCATGTGGATATATATATATATCCTATATTTCTAATAGACTCACTTTTGCGGCTTTTGACACTGTACGACTCTAAATACCTAAATACGGGCAAAATTCGGGCCTCACGATGAATATGCAATGTTTCTGTAGCAAATGGGACTAATTGTAATGACTGAAAAGAACAGAGTGTGGCTCACATTTGCAGAATTACAGCAAACTGATTTTTTTTGATGAAGGGACAGTTTAGGAGGGAGTGATGTGGGGGGGGGATCAAAGGCACCGATTCGTGCTGAAGGAGTTATTTCACATTGCAATAAAACCCCTGCATTCTTACCAGAATAAAATTTTATTACAGGTAGTTGCTTTGACAGCCGCACTAAATTCCCTCACAGCACGTATCGGCGTCCGGGGAGAGCATGTACCACCGGGGGGAGGGGGAGGGACACAGATACGCGCTGTAAGAAGCTTGGGAAGTTATTGGCAGGCATTTCTGTCTTGAACGTGGGTTGTGATAAGAGGTGGTAAATCTTTTATGGTGCGAACTGAAAAAATCAACTAAATATAATTACTGTTAATGCACTCGGGCTAACAAGGGCCAACGTTGCACATTTTAGCGGAAACTGCAGCCCCAGTATAAAACAGGGGTTTCTGATAAAGTGGCCATATAATGGAAGCACGAGGTGTTTCCAATAAAGTGGCCAATCATTGGAAATATAAGGTGTTTCCAATAAAGTGGCCAGTGAGTGGAAGCACAAAGCTGCCTTGACTGTTGCAATGGTTTTTTTTCGTTGTGTGTGTTTTTATACGTGTGGATGTCAGATGTATTCTGTCAGTGAAGCGTATTCAGGACGGCGCGCTGGAACACCGGGGGGATGTGTGTGCCATGCTGTAATCCCCGGTTTTGTCTGAGGGAAAATAAAAAAAGGATATTGAGTCACAGCTCTGTCTTATGATGTGCAAAAATACACAGCGGGACGAAAATCTCTGCGGCTTAAAAGCTGCTATATTCATCTGCTCCGCTATATTTACATCAATCAGCCACGTTTAATTGAATCCTTATGGGTTCAAACAAAGACTGCTACTATTCAGCACATTCAAAAAAGGTGACTGCAACTCCTACTGCACAGAGCAAAAGAAAACGATGCTTAAAACCTGAGTGGCTGAGATGTATACGCCTTTAAAAGGTAATATTAGAATGTAGACAAATAATACAAATACAGTAAATAAAATTCCTGGTCTGGCTCAATTAGTTGTTCATTAAAAGAAATCAGGTGCTGTTGATGGAGTTTCACAAATCTGTGCGAATGCCGGAGGTGAAACCTGGAACTGAACCTGTGTTCTCAGTACAAAGTGTTTCTAATAAAGTGGGCAGATAGTGGAAGCACATGGTGTTTCCAGTAAAGTGACCAGTGATCATAAATAAAGGTGTTTCTAATAACGTCACCAACTCTTGACATTATTTAATTCTAATGAGTATCTGCTGGTAGAAAGTCCCTCACTGCTCAAATAAAGGGTGCAGAAATCTATCCTAAACTCTCCATGTAAGGGGGTGATTATTTAATCACGGCAGTTGTTCCAGTCATGAAACCCATATGAAAGTCGAAACAGAGTCGAAGCCTGTAGGAGAATTATAGCCTGGTTCATGTTGCAAAGTGGAAATTGGTGCAAATCTGATTTTTTTGCCCTCAAATTGGTTCTGAGCTCATTTCATATTCAGTCCCAGTGAGGGGAGGGTGTTTCTAATAAAGTGGACAGTGAGTGGAGATATTTTCTAATAAAGTGGCCAGTGGGGGGAAGGTGTATCTACATTCTATGTCCAGGAGGAAAGAGACATGAGGGTGAAGAGAAAAAGGTGCGAGTATAAATCAGTCTGCCACTTCAGCACCACGGACAGCGGCAGGAATTCATCAACACACACTCAGTTAGACTACTGATGTTCAGAGCCTCAGACTCTAACCTCAGTCAGATGAAGTATCAGTGAGGCAGACCGACTATTCCCACCTAGATAATAAATATATTTTATTCAGCAGAGAAAACAGTTGTGTTTAAAAGTCTATGATCTGGATGCTGGTGAGTGTAGCCAGGCCCCACCCAACAGGGGGGCCTGGTCCAATCACACTGCAGACAGCAGATGTGAGACATCATTACTGTAGGATCTGTGCTAACCTAAACAACCCCCCTGACCCCTGCACTACACACATACACACATACTGAAATATGGATATATAGAGATAGATGTAGACACACGGGTGTGTAAGTGTATTAGAACTTGTTTAGAACTTATGTGTGTATTTTGTGTGTGTGTGTGTGTGTGTGTGTGTGTGTGTGTGTGTGTGTGTGTGTGTCCGATACTGTGTTC
>JBBPDE010230861.1:0-12704 GCA_037974605.1 Nannopetersius ansorgii | reverse complement strand
AACATTGGGGTGTTCTAAAACTTTTGACCGGTAGTGTACATACAAACACACAGACATAATACTAAAAACAGACAATAAGTGCACACACCTTTAACTAAGAACAGTAGTGATGGTAGATTCTTTGGCAACTAAAACGATCCAAAAAGGTTTAATGTCCATGACCTCTGTGGTTATATAACGCAGAATGGATTTAACCCTTTGGCCCTCTGTCAGGCATGCACATCTATCTCCCTGCTCGCCTAAGCCAAGGCCTACTATCCAGGCAAAGGATGGTAAACAAGGCAGGGGGGTGGGGGTGGGGGATTGGTGGTGTAGGATTGGAAGCAGGGGTGGGGCAGAGTGTGACCGAGTGAAGGGGTGAAGAAGCGAGACTGGGAGTGGATGAGCAGGGGGTGGGGAGTGTTGGAGGGGAGGGGAAATGGGGTTAAGACTGCCGGAGGAGTCTGCAGGCAGTGGCACGCGATGGCCAGACAAGGCAGATTTGGTCCTAGAATGGAGGCATTAGGCCAGCTGACAGCACCCTGCCAACACACAAACACACACACACACACAGATACACGCAGCGAGTGCACAAACGCATGCAGTCCTCCGATCTGAATAACGCAGATTCATACGCAGAATTTGTTGACAAATCTTTTTGCCCACGGCTTTGATTTGCATCCTTTAGACTTATCCTCTATATGTAAATCATATGCAAATGAAATTCATTATGCGACTAATCATGTCATTTATTTGTAATTACATGAATACATTTAAAAGCTGCAGCTTATGAGGGAAATGACAAATTCTACATAACATAGAGACACACCCTTACAGCAAGCAGTTTACTACTACATGAACAAATATACTGTAAACGCCTCTGTGAGCAAGCTGGGCAGGAGGGGCACTGTGGGTGTGGGGGCTTGTGTAGTGAGCACGGGACAATGACAGCGGACGCGGACCCTGCCATCTGTTGCCCCGAATGGAGGATGGGAGCGAAGGGGTGGGGGTGAGGTGTGGTGATGGGTGGGGGTGAGGTGTGGTGAAGTGTGGAATGAGCACCAAAACTTACAAGCCAAATTACCTATGACCAGTCCTCTGTGCTGTTTGATGAAGGCATGACCATTAAAGATTAGGAGCCAGGACGGGGGAACTTGGCAAGGTATCAGGTCAAATCTGCAGGGGTCCTGCCTATGGACCTTCATTTACCGTAATTAAATTAGAATCAGAAAACCTGAGGAAATTGTTTGTGTGTTGGCTGCCACATCACACAGACACAGAGAGACCCAAGACACCAGAATAATGTGAAATAAAAACTAAGATAAAATACAATAATAAAATAAACAAAATAAGACTGTATTAGTCTAAATAGAATCTAAAAAAATCCAATGAAAATCTGAATAAAATAAAATCAGAATCAAAATCAAAATCAATGGAACGAAAACAATATAATAATATAATAATAGTGATATTGCTCTTGCGCCATATAGAGGACAGTATACGATATTGCACATAATATTTGGTACCTGGTAAGAACATTGCACAGTATTACACATAGACTGTTGCACATCACAGCAAAAATAACGCACACAGTCTTCTACAATGATAGTTTGTAATAAATAAACAGAAAGCTGCACAGATTAATGTGTTGGTGTGTGACTGAGGGAGGAGTTGTAGAGTCTTATGGCAGTGGGAAGGAAGGTTTTCCTGTGGTGTTCGGTGGAGCACCTTAAGCTGGTCAGTCTGTGGCTAAAGGTACTTCTCAGGTCGTTCACCACCCTGTGGAGTGGGTGATCTACATTGTCCATGATAGACTGAAGTCTGGACCATGTTCTCCTTTCAGCCACAGTTTCCATGCTATCTAGTTCCTCACCACCACAGAGTCAGCTTTCCTGGTCAGTTTATTAAGTCTCTTCCTGTCTGCCACTTTCACGCTACCACCAGTGGTTAGGGCATTTGCCCTGCGATCAGAAAGTCCAGGTTCGATTCCCAAGACCGCTAGGCACCTCTGAGGTAGCATGAGCAAGGTACTGTCCCCACACTCTGCTCCCCAGGTGCTGCAGACTCTAAAAGATAGGAGTCTACGTAGTACAGCCTACTTTGACCCCTCTTGTAAGTGGCCAGAGAGTTCTTAGACCAATCCAGCGTATTGTCAGTGTATACACCCAGGTACTTGTAGTCCTGAAACGTTCCCCATTTTGATCTTGATTGTGATCTTCGCATGTCCACTACTAGTTCTTTTGTCTTTTGGATGTTGAGCTGCAGTTGATTCCGCTCACAGCAGTCCACAAAACTGTCCACAGCCGTCCTGTATTCCGAGTCGTCCCTCTGTGTTGTACTGGAAGTCAGATATGTACAGCGTGAAGAGGAACGGTGATAGAAGAGTTCCCTGAGGAGCTCCCTAACAGACTCGCTGAAAGAACATCACCGTTCACACCTGCATCAAATCCAGCATCTGCATTTACTGCAGCTCCTAACTTCTCATCAGATCTATGAGTGTGTGGTGGGGCAAATTGTTGTAAAGTGTGTCAAGTGGCCATTTTTGTCACACCACAGGACACAGTGTGAGCATTGCATTTAAACCATTGTCCAAGTGAAGCAGAGGGCAGCCAGCGAACTGCTGGAAACCTAAAAACTAACCTTCATTTGTGTGAATGCAGGAATATGCAGGAATTAGTCATATTTGACTTGATAACTGGATGCATTTAACAGGTTTATGGCACAGAAACACTGTCCACTTAATCAGCTGAGTCAGTGCAGTAGTGAAGGGATCGATCAAAATGGGGAAGAAATAAGAGTTTTGAGAAGTTATGTCATGCTCAATTGGAAAAGAATATAATGACAATAATAATATTAATAATAACAATATAACTATGCTGCATTTTTGTGAGGAAATGTGAAGTTCAAATTTGATTTTATGTCGTACATTGTTTAAATGCTAAATAAATATTTTCATAGTTTTGTAAAAGATTTATTATTTTAATGATTTAATAATAATTTCTTGCTGTGTTTTGGTTTCGGTTTTCGGGCAAGTATTTCCTTATTTTCGGTTTTCGCTTTTGACCAAAAAAAATCATTTCGGTGCATTCCTTTTACTGATGTAGAATTTAGAAGAAAAATTATATGCATATTATATATAACCTTCAAAACTATTCTTAATTGACATTCTAATAGTTAGTACAACAACAGCCTGTGTTTTGTTTATTTTCTCTACAAAATAAAACATTTTCAGGTCTGCTGATTTCTAATACATAAATTCATCATATAAATAAAACGAACAATCCAATCTTGCCCCATAAAGCTTTCTTTGAATGATGCTTCTTTTGCACGTTTACTAAAGAACCTTTCATTGGACAGTTTTTGTAATATGCAAGAGGTATGTTTAAAGAAACTCCATATAATGTACAGAACCTCTAGGTTAGGTAAAGGTTCTTTATATCTTTAAAAGGTCCTGTAAAGTAAAACATCTGGTTCTCAATGGAACTAAAACGGTTCCTCTATGACCTCACCTACTACGAGAACCTCCTTTGTGTCATGCCAGGGGTTGGCTCAGCAACGCCCATTAGGAGGTATACAGCTCCATGCTGAGTGTGAGGGTAATTAGCGCAGGGCTGGGTTGCTAGGTGCCAAACAACAGGTACACCTGTCTTGTGTTTAGTTGCAATCTCTCCGTTTTTATTGTCTCTGTTGTGTGAGTGTGGGTGTATGAAGGCCAGCCGAACCACAGAATCAGTGCATGGTCACCAGTCAAGTTCAGAGGAATCTCTCTGAACAACAAAGAAAACCGTATTGACACTCTGGGTCATGAGCACTGCTCTGAGGAAGGAAAATGTATCAAAGCTCTGGATCAAGAATGCGAGGCTGCGTGAACTTGTGCTGACTGTGGTCTCCACATTCTTCTCTTCATTCTCACAGGTGTAAACCTCGAGCTTCAACACGACGGAAAGCACTCCACAAAGCATGGCTAGAAACTGTATCAAGGTCTGAGAAGGCAGTAGTGTGCAGGAGAACTAGATGGGACAGGAAGTCCATCTGCAATGAACTTTTGAGTTTGTATTACAGGCTTACTCTGGACAAAAGAGCATCTGAGAGAAATCTAAATAAAGACTCTGCTGTTAAACGTTCTACTGTTCCTACTAGTGTGTCCTTCCTGCCTGCAAAACATGACACTTTGTTTTAAAGATATAACAGATTTTGTTGTATTATTTTTTTAAATGATCAATTAATTGGTTATTTATTAACTATTAATTTATTAGATTAATTTATTTAAATGATTACTTGATAAATTCATCATTGCTAGTGAATAGTATTTGCAGTTTTACAGAAATTTACTAAATGTGTATTACTGACAGTGTAGAGGCAACATATGAAAAGATGTATCCGACAGTTTTATCAATAATGACTCTGATCCAGTTCACATTATGTTTACATTGGAAAGAAATACAAAACTGAAAACACAGAAATAAAAAATGTTTCACGTATTTGTGATCTCGCATCAAGTAAGAGCGGTGTCACGGCCCATTGGACATTGCATGTCAAGAAAAGACATGTCAACAGTAAGAGGGAGGGATACAGGATGCCCTCCACCTCCCCCCGTGGCTGTGGGCAGAGGAGACTGGGACAGGCAGTGGCCTGAGCTCAGCAGGACGGATGAGTCGAGTTCACATAGCAGACCGTGAGGGCATTATTCTGCTTTCTTCTCAGAACAATAGAGTTGTAGTCCGGGTCCCTGTGAACAGCATGATACCTCCAGCCCAAAGTGAACAAACAAGCGCAACAGACTCAGGATTTTTTTTTTCAGCCGCATTTCTTAAAATAACGGATTCAGTAACATCTACTTGGTCCTAAGTAGACCTACTTTGTTTTTAAATTCCATTCAGCAAGTTAAAGCCTACACCCACAACAACAATAACACCCGTAATAACTCCCACAATAACCTTGATTTTAGATTTGAAACCATCAAAATACTCCTCTTGGTCTTTCTATTGCTCCACTGTGTCCCTGGTAGTGGTGTCTAATAGTACCTGCCGAATACCAAAACCTAGGTCCACTCTTCTCTCTTCTTTTTAAAGTAAACTAATTTTACAGGTACACATCTCCTTACTGAGCATTTCCCCTCAGTGTGATTCAATTTTAAAGTTTATTTCTAGGCTTTTCCAGAATTTTCCATATGCAAGTGGAGAAACTTACTGTGGCTTGCTGAATGTATTTGTCCTCTAGTTTGTAAAAGTAGCCATTTTTTGTCTTGTGGGAAAAGACCACAACACACAGTGTGAAAGTCTTTCTCTGCATTTAACCCAAGTGAAGCAACCTGCAGCCAAGAACCGGTGAGCAGCGTACAGTTTCTTGCTCATGGATACCTCAGTGGTGCCATTATAATCACTGGATTTGAACCCACAACCTTCCAATAACAGGGCCAACTTTCTATCACCAGGCCACCAGCTATATTTACCTTTATATCGTTATGATACTCAAATATACCAGCAAGCGAGCAAGACTGGACCCATAGCTGAAACTAGAGTAGCTTTTAGTAAAATATATAATACATTAAACAGCGCTTTGTTATAAACTCTACAACCAGTTGTTTAATTGATTTTACAGGTAATGCTTCCATGAAAGCAAATCCTTCAATAAAACTTCAGTTCATAGTTGGGGTCATTTTATGAACTGAATTGCGAACCATGGCAAATTTTGATAGGAATTAGAATTGCATGCAGCTGAAGGGGAATTGGAACTGGAATGTCAGGAAACAGAATTGAATTTGAATACATTTAAAAAAAAAATGTTTTATAATCTGACTTGATTTGGTAAATAGTGTGCTGTCACGGGTCGCTCCCTTCTCCAGACACGATAGGCAGGCACACGGACACCAGGGGAAGTCGAAGTGCTGCATTTTCTATATTTTATTCTTCTCCAAAACAAAGCAAGGCATGAGAGCCAAATCCAAAACTAATATTTTTCTAAGTCATAAAAGGAGAACAGAAACTTTTAGGACCTCTTAAATACACTTAACGAAAAACCCAGCCACCAATGAAACAAACACAAGTAGGCTACTAATTATTAGCGACACACGCAAAACCCCAAACTTAAACAAGGGTGGCCTCTAGCGACCACCCACAGTCAAAGACCCCAGACCTGACATGTACAAATGTTAATGTGGATTCATTTCTCATTACTTTTATTTCTTTATTAAGAAAAACAATTCGATTGTAAATTTATTTCATTTACATTTTCTCAATGGTTTTCCATACGTCACTTGATATCAGTAAGATTCTGAAATTCTTGAGAGGCTTAATGTAATATATTGTGCTATATACCAATTGTTCCAGCGCAACTTTGTGCAATATATCTGTTTAATCAGTACTGTCTGAATGTTACTGAATGTTAGTCACATTCCCTCATCACCTGCTGCTATCATATCACTTTTATTAACCATCTGCACTACTGACCTGTAATAGTTGCTTTTATTTGGATGCACTAAGTCTTATCTTTATTCATCTTGTTGCACTGAGCATGCTCATGACAAGAATTTCCCTCAGGAAATGATCTTAATCGCAAACAACTGCTCCAAAACAGCAACAAATGGAATTACACAGAACTGAATTGAACTGAATTCCACTTTCTAAAATTCAAATGTAGGCAAGGTTGCTACAGTTCAGTTTTAATTCCATTTTCTTTCATTCCAGTTGACACCAATCTTGTTACTGTTACGTTTTAAAAAAAAATTCATTTTCAAATCATAAACCACCAAGATCCCTTTTTCTAACTTTGTGGTTAGACGGTTGCCCCTGTGATCAGGTGGTCATGGGTTCAAATCCCGAGTCTGCAAGTGGTGATGGCCTGGGGGTAGGATTCTTACCTCTGGACCGAGAGGTCATAGGTTTGAATCCTACCTTTAGCACACCACCACTGGGTCCCTGAGCAAGACCATTAACCCCAAGTTGCTCCAGGGAGACTGCACCTGTAGTTAGAGAATGGAAGTCACTTTAGATAAAAGCGTCTGATAAATGCCATGAATGTAAATGTAAAGTGGCTTCACTAAGGTACCCTTGAGCCAGGTACCATCCCCAGCTACTGCTCCCTGGGTGCTGTGTTTCTGGCTGCCCACTGCTTCACTTGAAGGGGTTAAATGCAGACCAAGAATTCCATGCTGTTTACACTGTGTTCACCTATGACAGATGTACACTTGCATTTGTCTGTGTATTTTGATCAATTCAAGCCATTTCAACAGACGGACTTTTATGGAAATGCATGTGCCTGCGCGTTACTTCATTCGAACCAAAGCTTCCACCACACCTGCCCTTTGTGGAGGATAGATCACCACATCGAACAGTACTTTGGCACCACCTAGTGTCTTTTCCAAGTGTGTGCATTAGATCGTTATCTACAATTAGGGTAAAGTGGCCATAAGGCTGATGCCTTGTGCAGGACAGCTTAATTATTTACAGGACAGTGTGTCTGGCTTAAAGACTCAAGGGTAGAAAGTGGGGGTTTGAACCTGCAATACTGTGGTCATCAGGTTCACAGGCAAGTGTTCTACACACTAGGCTACTACCACACAACTTCCAACTAACTTTTTTGGCCAGACATGCCATTTGCAACAGTGTAATAAATATGCTGGAAAGTGCCTACAAATATACTACACAAGGAACGCTTGTCATATGTTAAAAAACGGAGGTAATTTGACTACATCGTCTAAACCATAGCAAGGTCAAGCTGCATGAAACAAGGGCCAAGTAAGAGCACGAGTTAACACAACATACATAAATTAAGCACTCGCCATAAGTCACCTGACACTGGAGCACCAAGTCCATATTAAGGTCCTTAAGGCCCTTTTCTAATCCGGCATGAATAGAAAAGGTCAATATGAAAGATCATGAGTGGCCCATACAAAGCCCTGTCCTCAACCCCATCCTACACCGTTGGGATGAACTAAAACATGGACTGCAAACTTTGTGCACATGAAACTGTGCACACGAAGTTTGAAACATGGCGTTGTCCAAAATATCTTGTTATGCTGAAGCATTAAGATTGCCCTTTATCGGAAGTAAGGGGCCTAGCCCATACCCTACAAAGCAGGCGTGTCCTAATACTTTTGCCACATTCCTCTCAAACATGATTTATTCTTCATTAGAACTGAGTTATGTCCAACATTCGCATAGAACAATGGTGTCAAGTACGTATGAATTCTCCTTATTCTTGACCTTACTGTGTTTTCTTTTGAGGCCAAGGAAAAGGGTACATAGGATGTGATTTTTCTTTTGACTATTTGACCCCAGTGATTCGACAAAATCAGTCTGGGGACTCGGTTCTGTGCAGTTCTTTTGTTCTGCCTACTGACTGGGCAGTCATTTGAACCCAGGTGTGCTTGATGATTTAAGCCCTTTGTTACCAAACAACTTTTGGAATTAAACAGCATGGATTTATTGAATAAAACAAACTTAAATAGTAGTGTATTTTTAATCCCTAGACTTCATTCTAAGGGCCCCTGGAAGTGAACAGCCTCTCAGACATCCCCGCAGAGTTACATTTTTTTAAATGGTCAGTAGATGGAGCTGAGCGTAGTGATGGTGGAAGGCTGTTCTATAGCCTAGGTCCTCTCATGTTTATAATCTGGTCCTAGGAACTGACCGGGCACATGATTATGTTGAGCTCACAGTACATCACTCAATATTGCAGAAGGTCAGTAATTTATTGAGGGGACTGACCATGCAAGGCTCTATAAGGGAGAACTGTGTACCATATATAGGTTCTGTGTTTGAATTCTGTATTTAAACTGAATTCTGTATTCAAACAGTGAACCAGTGAAGGTCAGATAGAATTGGGGTCATGGGAGACGATTTGTAGGTTGTGTGTTAAAAGCCTAGTAGCTACGTTCAGGATAGTCTGAAGATGGGAAAGACCTGCTTTACAGAGACAAGATAAAAAGTGAGTTGCAATAGTCAAGACGTGAAGAAATAACATGCATCTATATTTACATCTCAAGCCTAGATACAGCATCACAGTTTGGAAATGTTTCTTAGCTGGAAAAAAGCAAAAGAATGGCTAAGAAGCCCGACATGAGCAGACTGGGACTGATCGAAGAATTATGCTCTTCAGTGTGCTGTGTTCTAGTTGTGTACGATACCACAAAATTTGGTATCGATCCGATACCAAGTAAATACAGAGCCAGTTTCGCCGATACCGATACGATACCGATACTTTTTTTTTTTTTACTTTTTAAAGGTGGATGCATCATCAAAATGCTAAATATGAATGAATTTGCCGGTGTTTGTGTTTATTCCTTTGAATTATTAATTAATTAAAACCCAGGACAGAATTTGAGCAGTTATGAATATAACTATACTTTATCACAACAAACAAAACAATAATAATTAAACAATTTAAAAATAAACAATTAGTGAAAATACAACAAAGTGCAATTAAAACAAGAAATATAAATGATTAAGTCTATAACATCTTTTGGTTGCTAAAATATAGTAATTATCACAGTTAACACAAAATGAATTATATTCAATCAAATCTGAGCCGTATTATATGCAATGTATTTGTTTCAAATCCAGTAAATTTATTCATTTAAATAACTCCTTTCAGTGGGATAAATGTACTGTATCTAGGTTGTAGCATAACTTGTCCTTTTTGAGTTGGCTGAAGTAACAAATGACGAGCTGTATTTTGAAAATTAGTGATCCACCGAAAGGATTTTTTTGGACCGAAACCGAAAACGGGGAAACACTTGGCCATAACCGAAACCGAAAAAACAATATTACATTATTAAAAGAATGTTACTAAACTATGAAAATTTATTTAGCATTCAAACAATGCACAATATAATATATAATTTGAAATCTATTTTACTTTGCCCCACTCATGAATAACCTAAAAGATGCTGAAATTTTATACAATTAAATATCATAAAACAAGTATCCAAGTGCATTTTAATATTCTGATCATAGTGCATGAACATAGTGCATTCAGAGCAAGTGCTTTAAAAACTGGTGAAAGAACAACATTCTCTGGAGTCCTTTAACAAAATAGTGTATTAAAACAGACGGGCAGCCCATATCTTAGTCACTGGACAACTTTATTGCTTTTTCAGGCGGAGTGTATGCTCTTGCCTCTTCTGTGCTTCATACTCTGTCCGTTTGTGGAAGCACACTCTCTAGAAATGTCGCATTCCACGCCTTACAAAGGGCTTTCCGAGCGTCTTTCTTACGGGGGTTTCCACTGACTGGTACCAGCTCGGCTCGGTGCAACTCTACTCGGTTTTTTACTTTTTCTGTATCTAAAATCTGAACATTAGCACTCGCGTTAACATTAACGCTAACTGTTGCTTCTTTAAGCCTTGTCTGGTGCCATTTGACTCCGTTTTGTGGCAAACAGTCACAAACCAAGAAATAATACCCCTCTGATTTCATCCCCAAGCTGGCAATTGTAATGATTCCAGGTTGGCAAAAATATAGACACACGGTGCTCCTTTTCCTCTCCTCCGTCTCTCTCTGTATGTTCTGTGCTCCGTCTCACCATCTCTCTGCGTGCTTGCGTTCGCCTGGCGCCCTCAAGTCACGTGACAGTACATCAAAACACAGGAGGGGAGGAAGAGCGGAGTGTGCTAGGTGCTGAGACTGGAGAGGCACTTGAAAGTACCGGCACTAAAGTATCAATCTTATGACACTGGTATCGATCAAAATCAATACTAGCTTTGATAGATAGTATCGATATTTGGATCGATCCACCCACCACTACTGTGTTCACAAATGGACACTTGTATTTGAGTGTATTTTTCTTCAATGGGCCCTTCGATAATAGTGGGAAGATTGCAGTAAGCATCAATCTGCACAGGCATGGACAAGATTTAGTTTTACCAGTTTATTACACTTCCAGAGATTGTACAAAAGCATATAAAATCAGCTTCCACCTCCAAGAATGGCGGCATCTCACTGCTGAAAGATCCATGCGATGTTTCCAAAGGACAGTCACCTCAAATTTACAAAGGAGAGGCTGAAAAACAAGCAATAAGTTAACTGTTGCTTAGATTTTTAATCAATGCACTCAGCTGCTGCTAAACCCCCTTTAATTAAGAATCAGTATATGACGCAAATGTCTAACAAGTTCACAATCCATTACCTTGTTAAAGACTTGGAGGGGACAAGACTCAAGAACCCAGGAAGGCACATTTTCCCTGCACTCTGTGAGCCCAAGGAGCACTTCAAGGGTATATTTAGTTCCTTCTACCACCTATGAACATAAGGTTATCCCCAAATTTAACTCCCACAAATAAGGTAATGGCTTTGCATTTGTGCACATTTTATGTAGGTTACACATACAACTGACCAATTAAACATCTTAAACTCGCAACTTATGTTCTGTGCAGGCAGCTTCCCTTTCCAATAAACAGATCGTGGAGTCTGAATTCACCTTAATTCAAGAGCATAGTAATAACCAAACAGTTGAATAAACTCCTCTGCCTTCACAAGTTCACTGAACTGCGCAAATGAAGACCTTGTTAGGGCCAAACAGTACACTATGGACAAAGTATTAAAGCACAATCAAGACATGGCAACCTCTACAGTACTTCTGTGCATACCTGTAATATATACAAACAAGTCACAAGCCGGAACAATCCAAGCTGCTAGTTTATAAACCAGCTAGGACCGCTACCTGTTTTTCAACAGACACCCCTCACAACCTTGAAGGCGGTTGGCTCCCTCGAGTAGTAGAGGTTTAACGTCTGTGTTGCGAACTGGGCAGCCCTGACCACCTCCCTGGAGTCTGTGTCAGCATAAAATGGTCCGCCAAAGCAACGGCCTTGCAAAACCAGAAGACCACCGCCACTAGAGTCTGTGGGACGCACATGTTGAACCATTTACAGACACAGTCGAGAGACCAAAAAGACTAATCGCAATGCAAACGTCCCGCAAGTCGCAGTTTTTATCACGTCCCGACGCCCAATCAATAATCCAGCATCGTTTTCAGCTGCAGGATCACGTGTGTGTGGGTGCCTGTCTGTGTTACAAAAAATTGCAGTGAAAGATGGTGCCCGGTTTTTATGAGCTTAACATGCTGCAGGAGGGGAAGGGAGGGGGCGCAGAGTACAGCTCACCTCTCCCAAATGAAGCGGACAAGGAGGTGAGCTAAACCATGTCAGTGACTTTACTACAAATAACGCACATTTCATTCAAAATATTACTTTGAAAAAAAGAGAAAAAAAATATAAACACAGACCAATAAGTTTCACTTTTTTATTTATTTAAATGTGTGAAATTCCTAATAAAAATAGGTAATAAAAACGATGATGATGTGGAGGTGCATTGGTTTAGCCTTGACTTCTGGTCGTGAGTGACAGCGTTGGGGGAAATCTGCTGACTGTCGATTACAGAGTAACACAGCGATGGAGAGAAAAGGCCAGAGCTGTCAGGGGCCCAGTTTAGCAAAAAAAGAAAAGAAGATGAGGAGAAACGGGCAAAAGATAAAGGGATGCAACAATGTTCTCTCTGTGTGATTAAGGTATTCATGTCATTATGTTAATCAGTGGTATAACATTAACTCTTAGGTTTGTTGGCCTTCTTGCTTATGATGGTTGCTATGCTTACCTTGCTAAAACACAATAAAAGCCTAAAATACAAACATCACAGAAATTCTAATGGTTTCTACAAACCGGATTCCAAAAAAGTTGGGACACTAAACAAATTGTGAATAAAAACTGAATGCAATGATGTGGAGAT
>JBBPDE010230844.1:0-12705 GCA_037974605.1 Nannopetersius ansorgii | reverse complement strand
TAAATGTGTGTGAATATATATATATATATATATATATATATATATATACATATATATAAAGATACACTTTTATATACACACTTCAGACTCAGACATGCAAATTAACTATATTTGGTGTCCATTTGCTTTTCAATTGAACATCATTTACCACATATTTATTGCCTCCCTGGAGATTCGCTCAGTGAATTTGCCCAATAATAACTCCATTTAGCAGAGCGCAGGTGCATCCAACAGCTGCAGTTCATTCCAGAGTCTCGGTTATGCTCTGCGTCGCTGTGACTCTAGCCTCCATGGAGACAAATGCCTCTGTTCTTTCACAGCGAGAGACGAGGCAGGTTTTTAATCTAGCCTGTTGCTCTCCAACATGCCAGCCAGTGTCCTTTTTCAGAGCCCGTTTGCTGCTTGAAATGGCTAAATAACAGCCGTTGGACATTCCCTCAAAGAGCAAGATTTATTTATAAAATAGTATAAATAAATAATGCAATAATTAAGATATTCAAGTGTAACTGTAAAACTTTTATATTCCATGTTTTGCAGCCTATTTGCTTTTGTTATAACCTCTTTGCCAGATAAGAGATAAGTGTAATATAGGAATCTGGGTTTGTACTATATGCTTCAAAAATAGCAGTTGCTGTCATTTTCTTTATTAATAACTCTAGAGACCAGAAGGTATTTTAATTTGTTTTTTTTAACAACAGCAAGAAGCTGAACAGAATGAAGTAATACTATTTGCTTAGTATAATACTTATTTCTATATATGCTCTTTATTTATTTTGGATTTGGTTGCTGTATTTCTAATACAAGGCTTTCTGGATATTAATTTCAATACTGCCTACTTTGCAGAGATTCAAAATTTTGTATATGCATTCTTATTGGTCCTCTGCCATAACGTACCTTCTGATCATCATTAATGACTAGACAAAACTTACACCAAACAGTTTATTAATGGGGGCTTTATATGTGGTCAACAGGGGACAAAAAAATGTCTTTTACTGAAACACCTTTTACTTTTTTATATACCTTATGCAATTATAGATTCATTATCTTATTCATTGTCATTCACTACATACCACTTCAAACCAGTTATTTAAATGTATTAAATGATGCAGTTGTACATATGATACATACATGTGAATATGTACAGTCTGAGTTCAAAAAGAAATGGTTTGCACATTAGATCCCATGATAAGTATTCTAGCATCGTTTTTTATCCCAAACTAACGAACTCCCTGTGAAACCCAAAGAGCCAACATGAAACCTGATAAATCTCACAAACCAGGTCACACCGATTCAGCACGTATGTCTGCTCTAACCTCATTAAAACCTTGAAAAAAACACGATTTCAACTGCACTCTATCGTAGACATACTTAGTGGACACACAGTTGTTCGATTCAAATATTAACAATTGTACTGCGTCTCTTCTCCACACCTCAGCGGCTGGAGAGCAGCAGTCCAACATGTCAGGTGGAAAAGAAGAAGAGCGAAGAGGGCAAAATGTTCGGAGTGCTTCCCAATAACGGTTATCAAACCACATGATGGTCAGTGAGGTCTCTTGTTCAGTGAGCTTAGTGTCTAGGATTATTAAAGTATTTTCTTAGCTATGAAGGGGTTTTGATAGAACTGCCATCATTGCTGGAGAACATCATTCAGTCATTCAGAAAGTGTGAAAGAGAGCATTACAAAGAAACTTAGGCAGTACGAACCATGACTCAAGATAGTGAAAATAGTGAAAGTGATCATTCAGTCATACGTGAACACACCACTGCACAGCACAAAATTCACCCTCTGCATTTAACCCATTCACCAAGTGAAGCAGGGGGCAGCCATGAACATTGCGCCCGGGGAGCAGGGTGTGGGGACGGTACCTTAATCAGGGTACCTCAGAGGTGCCTAGCGGTCTTGGGAATCAAACCTGAACTTTCTGATCGCAGGGCGAATGCCCTAACCACTACGCTACCTGCTGCCCCAGCGATATACTACCAAAATATAGCTGTTTCATTTGCTGTCCAAACCTACCATGCATCCTCTGATTTTTTTTAATGTAATGTACATAGATTAAATAATTCATGAAAAGGTTTAAAGCTGATTTCTAAACTACTGCAACCATATATTGTGCATTAGGCAATGAATTCACGCAAAAATTCTGAAAATTGTTTAATGTCTCGAGTCACACAGAAACAAAGTCTTTCTTTAATATAGTTTACTCATAGTGTCACTGCTCAATCAGCACCAAGTGACTTCCCTCTCATGTTGATGGGAAAACATGAACAACATATAAAACTGTAATCAAACGGGCAACCTCAGGTCTACTGATATATTTTGCTTCTCCTGACAATTTTGGGAGTCTTTAATATTATCATTTTGGTTTGTGCTTAGAGCTCTATGTTGTTCCCAAATGAACCCAATCACTGTGAACTGCCACCAAAACTTCCTCCTGTTCATCTCAACCACACTACAGAGCAAAACAAACGTCAGAGGTTCTGCTGGTCTAGAGGTCCCTACCCTCAGTGGTGTCTTACCTCCAGCAGAGAAGTCAATCAAGCCCAAAAAGTGCAGGAGCTTGAGGGAGCTGCAGAGTATCAGCAGAATGCCGACAGTCTGCAAGCCCTCCATCTCCCACTCTTCTCTGAAGAAAGTCAACATCACGCTTACACACCTGGACAGGTCCTTCCTCAGAGCACGGCCGAACATGTCCCAACACCGGCCACATTTATAACCTCACACATTGAGACTCCCGGACCACAGTGTCTGTGGAAAATGACCTCAGGGCTATTCCTGTTCCCTTCTCTCAGTCATTGCTTTCACAACCCAATCGGAGGGTAGTTTTTACAATCCTACAGTCATTCCACGAGGTTGTCCGAGAGGCTTGTAAAAAAAAAAGTTCTGCACCCAACTCCAGCCAGGGTGGCATCTCCCAGAGAGTAGAACAGACATGAAAGGGATTAAAAAAAGAAACAAATCCACAGGTCTCAAGTCAAAGGTGACCTACTCAATGCAAATAAGACATTCTTGCTTTACACTCTCTAACAATCCTTCAACCAGCCAACCAGCCAGTGTCTTGCAGATGGGACAGAATCATCCCCCTTTGTGAATCTGAGCCATACCTGACTACTTTCCCTCTCTCTCTCTCTTTTTGTTTCTCACTCTCCCCAAGCCTAATTGGGTCACTTGCGTGTGTTTTCTAAGAGACTGAGGGGGATCAGGAGGAGGAGGAGGCGGGTCTATGGGCGGGCAGCAGTGGGCACACTGACAGATGTGGCATCCTCTCTTCCACTCTCTCCCCTCTCTTTTTCTCTTTGTTTGGATTCTCGCCCAATTTTCTCCCCCCGTGATAGTCGCCGCCAGCTCCTGCTCGTTATCTCAGCTCCCCCATTGTTCAGCTCCAGTAGATCTGAGAGCTTAAGCCTAATTCTCCACATATAAAGCCAGACACTGTATCTTGTCCAATTTCTATTCATGCAAGGTTGGGGTAAATGAAGGGCACAGGGCAGAGACAGAAGCCACTGCCAATTTCAGTTGCCCCGGTCAGTAGGGCCAGTTGTCCTCACTTGAACTCCTGTCCATAGATGGCATTGTTGGGACTTGAACTGATAAGATAGCGGCAACCCTGTTACAACCGTGCACCTGTCTGAAGTTCCTCTCTCTTCGTCTTTGACTTTGGTCCATTCTTCTGACTAAAACATTTCACCACATCTTTCACCACACACCTTTTTCTAGTTATATACTATACACACACAATTCAATTCAATTCAGTTCAGTTTTATTTATTTTTTATTTTTATTTTATTAAAGTTTATAATAAATAAAATGTTATTTTATTTACACAAACACACACAGACACCCCCGATGTCCTGGCACATATTACAAAGCCCCAGCTAATGCTGAAACTTGACTCTTCAGGCTGCAAACTAGCAATATGGTGTTTGTGTCTGTCCTACAGAGCAGAGTATGGATTTCTGAGATATGGGGGCTCTCAAAGCAAACTTTTGAGTGAAGTCCAAGTGGATTAGAAAATGACCCAAGTCATCTGTCCACACTCTTTCTCTCTCTCTGGGTCGACCAGAGGAGGATGAGTTCCCCTTTTGAGTCTTGGTTCCAGCTGAGGCTTCTTCCTCCAGCTTTAGGGTTTATTATTTCCATACCTCCTCACCCTTGAGTCACTAGAGGCTTGGACATGTATTCCGTAAAGCTGTTTTGTGACAACATAGGTTGCAAAAAGTGCTATATAAATAAAACTGAATGTGCTTTAAGTTCACACTGGTGCCAGCTTCAGAGAAAGATGGCTGCCGGAGTTAAGGCAGGCGGTCCAAAAGGTCAAACTTGAAAAATCTTGGGTGGATGAACTAGGCTGCCACCCACAAAGCAAGAAGGTTGAACTTAATCCAGTCATAATGAGAGAAGGACATAAAAGCAGTAGTCAGAAGCAGGCAGCTGTTGCCTAATAATGTTGCCTCTAAAAGACTGAAGGCACTGCGGTAAAGAGGGTAGAATAGTTCAAACAGGAAAGACGTTTCAAAGCAACGTTATGTCCTTTGAGCCAAGAGTCTATTCTGACACCTCCCTCTGACTGCGGTCTGTCCACATTTCACAAGGTTGCCTGCACCTGCATCACCGCATAAAACGATACGCACAGTATTTATACATACGCATTTGTGTTTGAAGCATACCGCCAGCTTAACGGTCATAAAATCTGTCATTTTCTATACAGCCATGCTACCAAGCCTTGTCAGAGACAGGGTTTTTTTCTTTCAGCCTTTGGACATTTTGTTCTAACCTCAAGATATATTATATTTCATTGAAAAAATGGGTTTAAATAAATTACAAATTTGGTTGAAGTCATTATGATGACTAATAATATGTTCTTCTTTTGAACACAAAGTTTTGAAGTTCATTATGTGCACTTTTGAATGAAATTGAGGGCTTTTGTCAATGATGTATAGTGGTGGCCTAGTAAGTAGGATATGGAGCTAGCAGGGTTAATTACTCATGTGTATGCATGCACAGTGGCAACTGAAATCAAAGTGGAAAATCATTTGAACAAATCCTACTCCTTGTCGGAGCATCGCTAGACAAACCTCACAAATTGGCCAGAAAATTACCCAAACTAGGACAGCCGTTAGCCAGATTCACACCCAGAGTCCCTACGGTTCGCAATGAGGCCACTCTAACTTGGCACCTCCCAGACTTCAGCTTGGTCCCGCCAGACTAAATTTATGCGGTCTCCTGGGCTCCGGGGCTCCTGCACGTGCACACCCTGAGCTCCAGTTGGGAGCCTGTCTCCATTTTCTTGCAATCAAGAATGGAAGTGACAAAATTAGCCCTTCCACCGGGCCAGTAAACAGACTTTGAAATGGCGTCCAAAATAGATTCAATTCCCAGCTTGGCCTGGAAACGTCTGTTAACGTTGCCGGCTTCAGACGTGGAGCGACCCGCAAAGATCACACCTGAAATATCCGCCTTACTTCTGTTCGGAAGGAACAAAGGAGGTTGTGTGCAGCCTAAAAGCGAAACCCATTGTGTTGGGAAATGAAAAATGGGAAGCGTTCATTTGGGCTCCAATAAAGGACTAGCTAGTCTTTGAGATGCCAGCGGGACAAATCCCACGGTGTGCTGCCAACCACGACTGGTAGTATGAAGCTAAGTGCTTTCTGATTGATTGACATAAAATTGTCTTCTGTGACTTCCGGCAATAAATTCGCTAGACTGGAGGACAGGCTCTGGATTTGCTAGTTGGGACTCCAGTTCGAGTTGGGCTAAAAGGAACAAACTCTTTGTTCTTGCATGGGGCGTGCGCATGTGTACGCCTAAGGTTAATTAGTTACGCACTGTGAATGAGTCATTTCTCCGCCTTGGGAGACAGAATCATTTAGCAGTTGCCAAATTTAGATGTCTACCTGTGCAATTATCTCGCTCAAACTTGATTAAACCGACTGGAGGTGAAGAGCAGACAAGCGGGGTTAACAAATGGGTCCCATCCGCCCAAATCTGGGTAACATGACTCCAATTAATGTTGCTGGGGTGCAAGAGAGGGAGGGGCAGTTCATTTACATAGATCATTATCCTTCTTGCATATCTTTTATATTCCATGCAAATCTGGGGCAAGGGATGATTCTCAGCCCAAAACAGATCAATTACAAGCCTGAGGTCTTTCTAATATGAGGTAGGGACCCAGTAGTGAAATGCATCTAATTTTGTGTCCTCGATAAACCAAAAAGAGAACAACTATTTTGTAGAGTTTTATACAAGCTAGAAGACACCAGTAGGACAATACATTATACACTATATGGACAAAAGTATTGGGACGTTTGGCCATTACATCAACAGGTACTTTAATGACACTACATTCAAATACATTTTAGACTTTAATATGGAGTTGTACCCCCCCCAACCCCCCCCCTTTTTTTTTTTTTGCAGCTAGAACACCTTCAACTCTTCTTGGAAGGCTTTCTGTGTTTCTGTGGGAATTTCATTGCCATTCATTCTCTTGGAGCATTTATGAAGTCAGGCTCTGATGTTGGACGAAAAGGGCTAGCTCACAATCTCTGTTCTTCCTGTTCTACCTCTGTTCTGTGTCCACAACGTTGGAAGCATGGCTTTGTCCAAAATGTCTTGGCCTGCTGAAGCATTAAGATTGTCCTTAACTGGAAGTAAGGGGTTTAGTCCAAACCCTGAAAAACAGGGTTGTCCCAATACTTTTGTTCATGTAGTGTTATGAGGGTGGAGGTAGCTCAGTGGGTAGGATACTTGCCTCCAAACCAAGAGATCATGGGTTCGAATACTACCTTCAGCACCACCACTGGGTCCCTGAGCAAAACCATTAACCATAAGTTGCTCCAGGGAGATTGTCCCCTGTAGTTAGAGAATGGAAGTTGCTTTGGATAAAAGCGTCTGATAAATGCCATAAATATAAATGTAGTGTAGCAACCACTGGGTGGCAGCCATTACACTGATTCTTGGCATCTGTTATGTTATGTACTTAGATAAGAAGGGTGAGGAGCAGCATCTTAAATGTGATTCACACCTGGTTAGTGCAAGGGATTTCAATAATACAATGCGTAAAAACTCACAGACTTACTTCATTGGAGTAAGTTTAGAAGTATTTGCCATTAATAAAGAAGCAGGACACACTTCTCTTCTACACTCTTAAAATATAAATAGTTTTCGACTTGGGTCTAAAAAAGAAGAAAGCACTGGCATAGAACAGGTCAGAGTTTTGTGCTTTTGCTTGAAATGAAATGTACTAGCAGGAGACGGGCAGTGCACTTTAATAGGCTCTCAAGGTCGACTCTTGCTCATTTCCCCTTCTGGCTTCATCCACAAAAGGCAAGTGCTATTGGTGACCAGTAGAGTGCAGCAAATAACTGTAGATCTACTGTAGTGTCATCACCACCCTTCATTCATGTGTCATATTCCAGACACTCAGTAATGACAATGAAAGATCAAGATCTTTCATGAAGAAATGCAGGGGCATCAGCAGCATTTTTAACATGCGGGGGGTGGGGGGGGGGGAACAAATGATTATTAAAAGTGGAGAGGATGTAGTGGTTCCGGCGCCCATGCAGATGTAGCCTAAATATAATTCCTTCCCCCTCCTAATAAAGCCTCACATCAGCCGGGACTCACAATCTGGCACTATTTAGTGCATTTCAAAGACCCACCTGCATCTTTATGAAGGTTTTAATTGTTTTTTCTGAGGCAAAATAAAAAAGGAGGCCTCACTGTTATAGCCAGGTCAGAGAGACATCTACCATTATATTGATTTTCCCTCCTCATACCTGCTTTACCTGGCCGTCCAATAGATTTCTATTACAGCTCATAATTGCAGCTCAGAATTTATTCATGCTGACAGTTGGATGGTCTCAAACAAGCAGCTCAGCAAGCATGAATTCTCCAACACTCATCCTGATATGAGGTCATGACTTTAAAGGCTAAAGAACAAATTCCAAAAAACCTTCAGTTGATAGGATAGGATTTGTGCAAAAAAAATGCAAAAAAAAAAAAAAAAGATTTTAAGGCTTTATGCAATACCATATTCTCAAAGGACAAAATGTTAGGATCTTTAAAAACACAGATGTGAAAAGTAATATGAATATTACGGATGAACAATTTTATACCAGAATATATTATAAACACTAAATTATGATAAACAAAATATATTTTTGGACATATTCCAACATTTTCAAATGCATTATTCTTCATATTGGCATGATTACTTTTTTAGATCCTAACATCATTACACCAATATGAAAAATAATACTGGTACTTCAATTGCATTGTTTTATTCCAGAATATAGTCTAAACGCTAAAGTATATTAAACAAAAATTCGAATGCATCTGATGACATTATCTAAAGCCTAACACAGCTAAACAACCTTCTAAAATTTCACAGCTCATCTCTTTTCTTTAAAAATGGACATGAGTTAATGAAGTGAATGTTATTAAAAAGGCAAATATTTAAACACAGAAGTCAAATCAAGGTTGTGGGCTTGGCCCTAAGGATTGGGGGGTTTTATGACCGCTGGAATGGACTCCAGTTGCCTCATAACCCTGGTCTGGATAAGTGTCACAGGAAGTGGATGGATGGATGGTTTGGCTGTAATTGTGACTATGAAATACTAAGAGTTTGATTCAGGAAGTTGAGATCACTGATTCGGACGAAACAGAGACCAGAGACTGATTTAAAAAGAAATAACAGCACAACTAATCACTAAACCCTAACAACAACCCTAACCCTAGATTGTACAAATTTAGTATGAACACTGAACACCCGTATAAAATACATAGGCAGTTTGATTTACAAAAACGATGCAGCATATGTTAACCTGCCATCATGAAGAAATTATAAATGTCATTATTTACCTGTTGATTTTGATTGTACAACTATAGAAAAAAATATTGTTTCATTAACACCAACATGGTGCTTCCTGCTCAAATGATGGCCCGTTATTAAGAACCAATCAATCAATCAATCAGTAAAAAAGTCATTAACAACAGGGCCATAAAATCAGTTCACCATCTTCCCCATGAAAACAGGCTTGAATCTTGAATCTCCTGAATCATTAGCTGCCAAATGAAATCTTCATTGCAGTTCTTTGAAAGATATGAAAGTTTTGGTAGCTATTAATAAACAGCAGAGTCCCCTGAAGCCCCCTCTAGCACCTGCAAAATGAGCCCCCTTTTAATTAGTCTGACCTCATATCCTGAGTCTTGGTTAGTAATAGGCGTGCGGGAATATATCGCCAGGATGTAAATTATTAATCCCAATCTGGCTCCGTGTGTGGAGCAGCAGTTGTGGGGCAGAGGTTTCGGTGTGTGACCTCACCCACCTAAAGATGGAATGGTCTTGATGATTAAACTGATGATCAGTTTAAATGGAATTTTAAATGAAGTTTCAAGGCAGATTTCACGTAGTGCCATAAAACTGCTGCCAGTCCCAGCTACTAATTGTGTAAAGCGAATGGGTATGTCACACTTTACGATATTTCATCTTGAGGAGGCTCATGTCTGACCAATGACTTTGAATCAAAATGTAAACCCTACATTGTACCATTAAACCCATCTCCTTCTCTGCCCCCTCATAAGATCAGGTACACCAAATGAAGCAGTGGACAGCCAGGAAGCGCCTAGGAAGAAGTGTGTGGGGACAGTACCTTGCTCAAGGGCACCTAAGTGGTGCCACTAATAGTCATGGGATTCAAACCTACCACTATCTGATCACAGGAGCAACTCCCTAACCACCAGGCCACCAGTTGACAGTCAATTTCAAGAGAACTAGAGAACTGGATCAGAACATCTCCAAAAGGTAGGTCTTCCTGGTATTCAGTGGTCGGTACCTACCAAAAATAGACTGAAGAAAGACAACGGGTGAACGGACAGGGTCATGAGCGCCCAAAGCTCACTAATGTACATTACCAGAACTCCTTCTATTCATCATATAACTCCCGTTTTGTAGCAGCTCCACTGGCTCTCAGTTAAGTTTCGGATTGAATTCAAAATTTTTCTGTTAACCTTCAAGGCCATTCGCAGCCTTGCCCCTTCATATCTATCCAACCTCCTTCATATTGTCACTCCCTCTCATACCCTTTCTGTGCTTTCAGCCGCTCTGCTCCCCGGCTCTGGAGCTCGATACCATACAAGCTTAGAAACATCAGTTCATTTTCACACTTTAAAACCAAGCTAAAACCCATCTGTTCAAGTGTGCTTTCTCTCTCTGATTCATCTGCGAAGTCTTAATGGTCTAAATTGTTTTGGTTTAATGTTTTTTTTACATCTTGTCTGTCTGTTATTATGGTTTTACTCTTTGTAGCACTTGTTTTGTTGTACGGTGTCCTTGTGTGCCAGAAAGACACCTATAAATAAAATTGATTATTATTATTATTATTATTATTATAGGGAAATTGAGACCTACACAATATTAGGTAGGTAATTTTACATTTACGGCATTTAACAGACACTTTCATCCAAAGCGACTTCCAATCCCTAACTACAGGGGACCGTCTCCCTGGAGCAACTTGGGGTTGAGGGTTTTGCTCAGGAACCCAGTGGTGGTGCTGAAGGTAGGATTCAAACCCATGATCTCTTGGTTCACAGGCAAGTGTCCTACCCACTAGGTACAGCCAGTGGTCTTATGGTTACGGAGTTGCATCTGTAATTAGAAGGTCATGGTTTGAATCCCAGGACTGCCAGTGGCACCACTAAGGTACCCTTGATCATGGCACTGTCACCACACGCTGCTCCATGGATGGTGTGTTCCTGGCTGCCTGCTGCTTCACTTGGTGAATGGATTAAATGCAAAGAAAGAATTTCACAATTTGTGCTGTGCTGTCAGATCATTTTTGTATGCATGTAGTGCTGTTACATGTATTCCGTTACACCCCAGCCCTGACCCTAGATGAATCCGAAGCCAAGAAATGGCTTCGTTTTTGGGGAAGTAAACTCATATGAAGCAACTGTCAATTTGCAATGCCACATTATACAACAAACTACAAACCAACCAAGCCTGTGGTGTGTCGGAAATGTCATCGCTCCCTCCTAATCAAATCAACACAAGCATCGTTTCCTGAAGATGCCAGGCTCTGGAGCTTCTCGAGAAGCTGATTAAAAACATGAAGCGCTCCATTTAGATTCAAATGAGTCAAGCAACACATTTGTGTTATGTGTAATTTTAGCTGCTGCAAGACGTTCATACGCTCAGCAGTGGGGACAGATTAAGCTTCAGAGAAGCTTTATGAGTAACCACAGACTGACTGTGTGAAAACAGGGAATATTGAGAGATATTGATTTTAAAAATATATACACTATATGGACAAAAGTGGTGGGACACACCTCTTAATCCAGGTGGCCCCTTACATCTAGTGAAGGGCAATCTTAAAGCTTCAGCATAACATCAATGCCATGCTACCAACTTTGTGGACACAAAGTGATGAAGAATCCATAAAGACATGGTTGGTTAAGTTTGGTGTGGAAAAACTTTACTGGCCCGCACAGAGCCCTGACCTCAACCCCATCCAACACCTTTGGGATGAACTGGAATGGAGATTGTGAGCCAGGCCTGACCTCATAAATGCTCTACAGAATGAATGGACACAAACTCCCATAGAAACTCCTGTCACGTCTGGTCCTAGGGAAGTGAGGCGAGGCGCAAAGGTGCAGATTCCATTCTATGGAGTTTATTCCAGAAAAGACACAGACTCTACACAACAAAAACAAAAAGCCACAATGGGCTAACAGAAGTACACCCAACAGCAGACACATAAGGAAGGGATCACATGCGAAAAAATGCGAAAAAAGTCACAAGCTCATTAGCAAAGTTCCCCATCTATTTCACTGACATTATTCTCATTTACGTCTAGTCAAGTAGGTTTTATTGTCACTTCTACCATATACACACAGTACATAGTACATAAAATGAAACAACATGCCTCCAGGACTATGGTGTGACACAAGAGCAGACAGGACAAAGAGCTAGAAAAAGAACACAAGAGCAACACTGCAACCAGACGAGACAAGTGCAACTAACAGCCGCAGTAAGGGTACAGTGTAGTCATCATTGCACTGAAAGTTGTCTTGACTTATCTTGACTAAGATAGAACCTGTCGCTCCCTCCTTCAAGACACATTACACAGGTCAACAATTTTTTTTTGTAATCATCAGAAACCACAACACACTTTTCCAACCCAGTTTTTTTTTTTCAGTCACATCAATTTTTTGAATTATGTAATTGTTTCAGTATTTTCAGTGTGAAGTCAGACAAGCACACACTGTGGCATAGATATAATGATCAGTGAAATTATATGCTAATTTTACCAACTATCATGCAATATTTAATTAGCTTCATCACAAAAACTGTACGTGCGGGAAAAACTAAACACAGATTTGAAATCAGCATGAAAAACACCACAAAACCCACTCTGATGATTTTGAGCTGTTGATCTGTGTTATCAGAGAGGTTACAAAAGAATACAATTGTAACCCTTATTTCTTGATGTAGCACTCCAGTCTCTTCTGCGGGGATACCGTGAATGAAACTCGGGCTACAAGGAGTTGATAATTCTGGTTTTCTCTTTTATTAGGAACCTCGGCCTAACAGCATAAAACAGCATAACTCGCACACCCTCTCCTCTTCTCCGCAGTGTTGCCAACTATTTTCAATGGAAAGTAGCTAAAGTCTGCTCGAAAAGTCGCCAAATGTCGCTAGATGACGTC
>JBBPDE010230817.1:0-12706 GCA_037974605.1 Nannopetersius ansorgii | reverse complement strand
GTGTGTAAATATATATATATATATATATATATAAGAAAGTTTATATAACAGTACATACCAAAGAAGATGCAATTGCATGAACTGCAGAGTACTCTATGTAAGAGTAATATTGTTATTTTACATTCTAGCATTGCGGGAGTTCAGTGTTTTAAAGAAAGGATGCCCCCTTCTGGGCTTACAAAGTTGGTTAAGGGTGATAACCTTTAACTGTTTCCCAGAATTAATTACATTTATTTCTGAGAACAAGCATAATCCACTTCTACTTTTTAAAGTTTGGTCCCCAGTTATAGTCAGTTTGGCTTGTTCCAGTTCTTGTGCTCACAAAAAGTCTGACTATCTGTACAGGCTTGAAATACCAAGACTGTTTTTTCCTCTAGCTGGCTTTTTCAGATTGATGGTGCTTAAAAATGGGACCAGACTGAAAGACCTGTTTGAAGTTAATTGGGATTAATGAGGGGTGTGATAGCGCTCCAGTCTGCAAAAAAATGAAAACTGAATTGAATCTGAAAAATCAGCTGAATAAAGCTAAGTAATATCTCGAGCGTTCTGAGCAACAACAGATAAAATTTTCAAGGTCCACATGCTTAAAATGTCCAGATAACTACCATGTCCTCAGGTTGCCAAGACTTCTCAGCTGTTAGCAGACACATGACAAGACATTACATCTGTAATATTGGCTTAGTTCTCAAATTCACCAGAAAATTAAGCTCTGTGCCTTTGTATGTATGTTTGATGGGATCATAACAAAGAACCTGAATTTCCAAAGGCGATCTCCTTCTGCTTTTGATAAACCTCTTACGTGCGAATTGATTAGAATACATTTACGACAAAAACGCATTACCCTCTGGTGGTTACATCCTTCACTGTCTCCAGTGGACCCCAATAATTGTACACAAGTGTTTGTAGGCAGTTAGTGGCTGTGCCATGCTGTGTGCATTAATGCTTTTTTAAAATGTTCAGCTTGTCACTGCTCTCTGTTTCCCATTACATGTTCCCACTTTAAGTTAAACCACTCATGCAAAATTGCAGTTTGGGAGTTTTTGGTACAGCTTTTACCTTTATTGCACAATCACTTCATTGCAATCATTTTTCGCAATTTTACCCCAAGTGTTTATTATTGATTACTTACAGATCCAGACTCAACATGATGTCGACATTCTGACAAGAAAGGGAAACATTCTGGGTTTTTGGAAATGCCCATCTTCATGCCCGGTTTAGACCTTCAAGAAACTCCAAATCCTGGAACACCCCTGACTAATCACAGTGTATTGAAAAACATAAAGCTCTTTAATGGTTGGGCTGGATTTCACTAAACAAGCTTTTCAAGAAGTAAGAACACTGGATATTATGTAAAATTAAGTTATAAATCAATAATTGAACCTGAACATCTTCTACACACAGTTGACACAATTATCTGCTCAGAAAGACTGCAAGGCACTACTGGAGAGACAACCAAGAATAAGTACACGATGCACCCTTCACAGTGGAGAACGTGCTCCACAGGGCTGGACTGGGCATTTTGAGCCAAGACTGGCCCACCGGGTTTGATGGAAAGACAATGAAGTTTCTGCTCTTCAAAGTCTGTCTCCTAGCAGCTTGGGGGCCCTACGCGATCTGGGCCGGGTCCCCTCTCGCTGTCGTTCTGCAGGGTGCTGACGGGATTCCACTCTGGCCTAAAATTACCTGGTTGGTCCAAAATTACCAGCGGAAACCAGGCCAGGCGTACAAGGACTGTGAATTGGAGCTCTCTCCCATTATGCCTTCTAACTTCTGTCAAAGAGGAACAGGAATAATCTGGTTCTTTGCCCAACTGTAGCGTGGAGGAAGAGCCCAAACACAGACGAAGCGAGAGAGCTGGTAAGCCACGCAATTTAATCTAAGAACACTCCTGAGAAGAGTAAGAACTCGCACCATACGAGTCCGCATTCTCTCACACACACACACACAGGTAGAGAGAAATGAAGCTACTAAGAGCAAGAGTACTCACGGTACCGGAGACCAAGGGTTGATTGGACATGTAGGGCATGAAGGTAGGACTTAAATGTCTGTGTGATGTGTGGTTACCTTCTTCCTGTTTATATACTCTCGGGAGTAACTTCCAAAGCCTATTGACGTCACGAGACGTGTGCGTGATTGTACCCCTCCCTCCAGGACCAACACCAGACTGTCCAGGCTAAGAGGGTACCTGAAGACGATAGTCCCGGATGAGGGTAGGATCCAGGATGTGCTGCCTGGGGACCTAAGAATGTTCTTCCGGGCCGTAGCCCTCCCAGCCAACGAGATACTGGGTGCCACGACCACGGCATCTCTAATCCAGGATCCGCCAGACGGTGTACGCAGGACCACCATCAATGATCCGGGGCAGAGATGGGTTGGGAGCCTGAGGAGAGAAATAAATAGGTTTTAGTTGAGAGGCATGGAACACCGGGTGAATCCTGAGAGAGGCAGGCAGCTGGAGCCAGGGTTGACAGGGTTGATGCGGTGAGTGATCCGGTAGGGTCCCATGAACCGGGGTAAGAGCTTCTTGGAGTCTTCTTGGAGACATGGAACAGTCGTCTCGGGGGGTGCAGGCAACTGTGCTGCTGAACGTACTTGCCGTTGGTTCGGATGATGGCTCTCCTGGTGATGTCCCACAGTCACTGACAACTGCGGACCAATTGTTGGGCTGAGGGGACGTCAACCTCCGGCCCTTGATGGTAGAACACCGGAGGCTGGAAACCCTGACATACCTCGAATGGGCTCATCCCAGTGGCAGAGGAGATGTACGGTCCGTCCAGACCGTAAATGGCTCCCTGCCGCCCTGGAGCCAGTGACGCCATTCTTCAAGAGCCCACTTGATGGCAAGCAGTTCCTGTTCCCCCACCCCGTATCGCTGCTGCGTGGGATTGACTTTTCTGATCTGGACCCTGCTGTGAGAGGACGGCTCCTATGCCCACATCGGAGGCGTCGACCTCAACAATGAACGGTTTGGACTGGTCCGGGTGAAGAAGAACTGGTGCAGTGGTGAAAGGCAGAGATGGCATCAGTGTTGAGTCGAAAGGGTCTGGTGGTGGGTCTGGTGAGGGCAGTGAGAGGTGCCACAACTGAACTGAAGCTCCGGATAAATCACCGATAGAAATTGGCGAACCACAGAAAATATTGCTGCTGCTTAAGTGACATGGGTAGGGGCCACGAATGCACAGCCTCCAGCTCCTGAGGATCCATGGCCACACCCTGGGAGGAGACAACATAACCAAGGAATGTGGTGGTGTGCTGGTGGAAGGTACATTTCTCCAACTTAGAGAACAGTTGATGGGCCAGCAACCTCTTCAAAACTGCCTGCACATGCTGGGTGTGCTCCTCTAAGGTCTTCGAGTAGATAGTGATGTCGTCTAGGTAGGCGAACGCCCAGCGTCCCAGTATTTCCCAAAGTATGTCGTTAATATGCTGTTGAAACACTGAGGGGCTGTTACAAAGTTCAAATGGCATAACCTGGGTCTCATAGTGGCCGGTGGTGGTTATAAACACTGTCTTCCATTCATCTCCCTCTCCGATGCGGACAAGATTGTACACGCTTCTGAGGTCCAGCTTGCTGAAGATTTTGGCACCAGAGAGAGAGTCCAGGGCGGTGTTAATGAGCGGAAATGGGTGCCGGTTCTTGATGGTGATCTTGTTAAGCCCCCGATAGTCGTTGCAAGGACGGAGACCCCCGTCTTTCTTCTTGACGAAAAAGAACCCCACAGCGGCAGGGGAAGTGGAGGGACGAATGGTACCGTTGCGCAGGCCCTCAGCAATGTACCCCTCCATGGCCTTCTGTTCCCTCGCAGTTAGAGAGTACAGGCAGCATGCTGGAATGAGCCTCAAAGGCAGGTGGTGGCATCCAGAAGGTGGAGCTTGAGGGTTCCGGGTGATGGTGGCGAGGGAGTGCAAGATAGCCGGCCAGGCAAAGGTCGACACAGAGGCTCAGTTGGATCATGCCTTCCAGCATGTCTGGGAGCTCACGGGAGGCCAGCTCTCTCTTCATACGGCTGTTAAGCCCCTCATAAAACGCCATATGAAGGGCCACATCACTCCAGGTGGTTTGAACCACCAGTGTCCGGAACTCGGAGGAGTATTGGCGGACGGTTCGATCACCCTGCCTTTGGTGGTACAGGCAGGAGTCCACCACCACCTCGCTCTCTGGATGTTGGAAGGCGGCCTTGAGCTGTTGGGCGAAGTTGTCATAATTGTGAGCGGTGGATGAGTTGACTCTCAAGATGATTTGGCTCTCTGCCTTCCCAGTGAGGAGAGATGAGAGAAGTGCAATCCTGGATCTATCGGAGGGGTAACAAAGTGTCTGAAACTCAAACACAAGAGAGAGGTTGGTCAGAAAAACATTGCACTTCCCATCTTTTCCATTCCACTTATCAGGTAAAGAGATTTTTGGCATGATTTGAGAAATAGGTGGAGTCTGAGGAGTGGGTTGGACTGGAGCGGCAGCCTGGGGAGTGGCAGCCGGTGCAGCAGCCAGGGCTGGGAGAGACTGCTGCAAGATAGTGATCTCAGCACGGAGGATGATGGTCTCTATGCGAAGAGAGCTCACCTCCTGCTGCAAGGCGGCGATCTCCAACGACTGCTGGTTCAGCACCTCCCACAGACGCGGCACGTCCGCTTGGCTCAGAGACACAGACATTCTGTCATGGAGGAACAGGAATAATCTGGTTCTTTGCCTAACTGTAGCGAAAAGAAGAGGTGGACGAAGCGAGAGAGCTGGTAAGCCACATGATTTAATCTAAGAACGCTCCTGAGAGGAGTAAGAACTTGCACCAAACGAGTCCGCATTCTCACACACACAGGTAGAGAGAGATGAAGCACCTAAGAGCAAGAGTACTCACGGTACCGGAGACCAAGGGTTGATTGGACACGTAGGGCATGAAGGTGTCTGTGTGATGTGTGGTTACCTGCTTCCTGTTTATATACTCTTTTGAGTCACTTCCAAAGCCTATTGACGTCACGAGACTTCTGTCAATGTGGAATGTATGAGGGGAGTGCATTCTTATGGACAGTGCCCATCCTGTGGAAACCATCACACTGGTACCCAAAACCCACTGAACTTCAGAACTAAACCACCACTGAAGGAAAAACTTGGACATTCATCATTTCACCTTTAAGCCCAAAAGGTGGACTGAATCACCAGTAACTTCACCAAACACCCCCCCCTCCCCCGTCTCATCTGCTAGGTAGAGAGTGGCCATGGTGTCGTAATCAATCAACATCAGATCTCTACAAGATTACATCCTAAATACCTTCCTGTATAGCATTTGAGACATTTTGTCACACTTTTGACATTTGTGATGGATTGGTTAATGAAGGAAGTTTTGATTTTGAAGTTTTTGAAGTTTTGAAGTTTGTAAAGGAGGTCCTGGCTGGTTTGTGTAAATGCTAGGTCTGCAAATGTTAGGCACAATGTATAATTCATTTGTATTGATTCTATTCAAATAAATATGTGTGCCCGGAATAATGCAAATGCACAGATGCCTTAGACGTTACACAGACCTCAAACAGAACTGCGGATGCATCAAAGTGTGTGTGGGAGTGTGTATATAAGAAAAGATAACACTCTATTAATCCCTGAATATATTTAAATTTATATTTATTAAACAATTATGAAGTCGGAATAAAGAAATGCATGACAAACAGGTTTTTTGTTTTTTTTACTTCATCTTAGTTTCATTTATAGAGTCTGGTCATTTGTCAGGGAGTCTTGCCCAAATAAATGCTACAGTGAGTAGCCTGTATAACAAACTGAATGACACAGAGTCCCTTGGAAGAGACAAAATGAACAGTCTCTGTTCAAAAACTTGTGTGAACTTGTGTGCGGTTGGTTTACAAAGTCTCCATTTCTGTTACCAAGTTGCTCAGTCAGTCTAGCTTGTTGACCTTTTCAGCTGAACTGTTTCTCAGCACAGTGTGGGCTGCCAAAGAACACAGTTGGCATGATTCAGTAATATGAGCCAGCTCACCATGCTGATCACCACTAGAGTTGACACTGGACTCAGCCCAAACCTGTCTAGCATGTGCGCTACACAGGGCAGACGCCCAAATGCTAAACTCCTTTCTGCCGCAATCACAACAGGAGAACTATCTGTTATTATAGTGACCTTCTCCATTATCTTCCACTTTTTTGCAATTTCATAAAACTGGTGGCTAGTGCATACTTCAGCCTTTTACCACACTCAGCATATGAAATCCTCCCCTGATTTTCCATAGAACTGTGAAAACAGGACAATAAAACTGTTCATAATTGGTTTTATTACTATGTGGGCCTTGGTTATCGGTCCATCGTCCCATCTCATTTCTGTTTGCGTCTCTATTGCTGTCCCGTTTCGTCGTGCTGTCCTGTTTCCTCAAGCCAGGTTTTGTTTTGTTCATTAATAAAGATATCACAGTCATGGATGCCTGCCTGCCTGCCTGTAGTCATTGGGGTAAATCACGGCGTCGTGGCAACCGCCGTGGCACCCAGCTTCATGATCTGCTTGCTGAGTTGCAAGACGACAGGTTAAAATAAATAAATAAATAAATAAATAAATAAATAAATAAATAAATAAACATAAAACATACATAAAAAAATATTAAAAAAATAATATACTGACCAAACACCAATATAAGTATATTTCTAAAACTACATGTATATACTGCAAATACATTTTTCATTATATTTATTTTCAATATATGCAAACATATATGTTAATTAATATATTTCTTATATATGACACATATACCAAGAATTATATTACGAGTATATATAATAAATTATATTTTAAATGTATGGGATCTGTTATTTATATTTATTACATTACATTTATTTATTTATCTGAGTATTTATTTACCTGAGTGGCCTAGATTCAGTGAGTATAGTAACAATCCCCTGATTCAACTTATCAGGCACACCATGGCAGTGTCTTCTCAGGCACACCATGGCAGGAGTGGGAACTGAACTGTGTGATACTTCTTGTGTAATTGCTTCCGCGAATTATTAATTTAAGTGTAATATGCAGTAACATAATTATTATGTAATGTATTAGTTAACTAAGGTAATAACAGTATTGATACTACAATTCTCAACATTTATGCCAAGTGTTAGATAGTAATTTAATACACATGATTATTATTGAACATTTTTTTACATTTTAAATGCATAAAATGTATTTTACTTTACGATTCGATCATAGCCCATGTTCTACATTTAAAGGCTATATTTCTGGACCCTGTAGAGAGGATGCAAACGCCAGGGATTGGGCAACAAGAGTGTCTTTAATGAAATTAGGCAGAACAAATCTATCCACGTACACAGGAAAAAAGGCTGAACCTCAAAGTCTCGCTCCCAGTGGCTGAACAAAGTTGCGTCCCTGTGAAAGGTCCGAGACGTACTGATAAGTTTACTTAATAATATTCTTTGTCTTTCCTTTAGAGAATTCTCCTGGACATAGATCAGAGTGAAGCAGACTTCCTCTGGACGACCCCGGAGCTGAATGTTTCTGCTAGCTCTGGAGAGTGAAGAAAGGGAGAGAGTGAAAATCACTATTTTGTTTCAGGTAAGAAACCTTCGAGCTGGGTGCCTTTCCTCAGTCTCCTCACAGAAACTCCAGTATTGCCTCTTCTTTCGTTCTTTCTTTGGGGAAAGCTCTTTCCATGGAAAGCTCCGGGCACAACAGGTAGAGAAGGTAGACAGCCAACGTCACTAGGGCCGAAAGACAAGGGGGGCTTAGCCCCCAGGGTTGTAGGAAGGAATTAGCGTGTATAGAGGTCTGAAAACTATTCACCAAACCTTTCCTTTCACTTAAGGAAACAAGTAAAGTTAAGTAGTTAACATTTATGGACACTCATAGTATTGTTCTGTTGAACTGAGTACAAACGGCGCTACCAGAGAAATATTACTGAACGGGCTCCGGTTGTTACTCGCTAACAAGCAGCACCATGTAGCTCCGCCTGGGTCCTAATGCCCGCCTGCTACCTACAGCAGCTTCAACAGCCACTACATCATTTTAATTCAATAATGAGAGCTAGACTCATTATTTTTCATTTCAATTCATAGTTGTTTCTATTTGTAAAGTGCGTATCTGCGCTCAGTGTTATCTTGTATGAAATGTTTGGATATATAATTTAAAAATAGTAGAATAATGACTATATATTTAGGGTGGCTTGGGTTTCAGACCTTCGGCAGAATTCGAATGAGCCATTTTAATATAGATTAATCTAGATTCATTCAAAGGTTCCAATGAGACTAATCTAGATTGAAAAAAATCATCTATGTCCACCACTACTTTTTACTCAGTGTTTATCGCGGTCCAAAGTGGGATTCGCTCATAAATAAGGGCTATTATTGATAAGGTGATGGTGTGGCCTGTTGAAACGACATCAAAGGAAGATAAGCAGCAAAACTGCCATCCTGTGCTGAACTTGAGTTCCCTTATCACCTCTGCTGACTCCGGATCTGGCTACACAAAAATGCCTTCCACTCATAAGGAAACGCGTTGAAGAACGGACAATAGAGATGAGGTAACGGTCATATCCAACCTTGACTTTTTCTTTTCAACGGTCCCTAATCTTCTTTTCATTTCCTACTGACCATCAAGACCGTCCTGTTTCTCATGGGCACATACTTAAGGACATCTGACTTCCAAGAGAAGAATTGAGTAAAGGCTTATATATTTATCTTATATGTAGATGTTTGGGTGTGACATCACCATGTTGTTTAAGTTTTTGGACTCGAGGAAGTTGAAACACATGGGGATTACTGAGAGCAGCTGTTTTGTATTTAGGTTTGTGCATTTAAATTACCTTTGGACATTGCTTAGTTGTCCGTTCACCCTCACTCTACGCTTGGTCTGTGTTCGTTTGGGTTCATCATTGTTTTATGTTTTCTTGGCCTGGGTTCTTTGTATTGTGGAAATAAAAGGAAATGCAAAACCATGAAAGCCTGCATGTGTGCCTCCTGCCTGAGCAAGCAAAGCCAACGTGTGACATTGGGCAGGACACATCACCTGAGATTTGGGCAGATATCCTAAGGAGAACACACAGCTCCTCTCTTTGCGCATAGCATTGCTGGTTAAGGACTCCGCAGTATGTTGTTAAATGCCATCAGTCTCCTGCCAGCCTTATATACATGTCCTGGACTAAGACTTTCTATGACATACTTTGCCAAAAACTTGACCCAAACCCTTTTAGTGCTGGAGTGTCAGTAAGGTTTCCCTTTCTCTCTCTATCTCAAAAAAACGCAATTGGTTTTACTACTCTGTTAGTTAGCAGTCATAGCTGGTATGACCAACATGTCTAGCTATTCGAATCAGGGTGGGGTATACTGTCTCAAACTAGAAAATAAGACTTTCTCTTCCTGAAAGGTCCACTTCTGGTCTGGTGTCCTTTTCTTAAACTCGCTCAAGGTTTCAAGCCCTAAGACGGCCCAGCATAAGTGCTGTATATCGTGGTTTGTTTTCTTGTGATTTATTTGTTTATTTATCCATCAATTTATCTATTGATTTTTGTATTTTTAAGCTAAGATGTATGTTTATTTATAGCACCAAAACAACACAGCAGTATTTGCATAGTTGTGAAACCGAATGACTCTGTAAAACCCAATGTTTAAAAAGCTGTTGTTTTTCATATAACATACATATATATTAAATATAATAATAAACAATACACCTATAGCACTCTGACAAAACACTGCCAGTCAAATACGCATCTATAGATACACTTTCTGATCATTAAAACTCTCTATAATTGACAAGCTAGGCTTAAAGGTCAATCACAAACAAGCACATGCTAATCAGGTATCTGACAACATAAGACCAGGAGGGTGATTGTGCTGCTTCAGAGTTACCTTTATTAATCATTAGTCATTCATTCACGTTTTTTTGCAATGAGTTGACCTTTCCGCATCAGAACACACACACGGAAACTGCTTGCAGCAAGAGTCTGGCGAAACCCCCAATTAATTATAGCTAATGAAAGATAACTCACTAGTTAGCATGCTAAATAAATACCTAAATCATTACACACTCACCTCAAACCTCAAGCTGACTAATAGATGGTTTCTAACACTGTCTAAACTGCTGCTATTAATAAAACTAAGCAAAAATGTATTAGCATAGCTGTGCATAGTATTGGCAACAGTGTATTATCTAATGTCAAATAGACTTGTATTAGTTAAGGATATTAGCATTTACTTTATAGCATTCAGAGTTGAACAAAATGAATTTCTAGTTAATTTACAAATGTAAAGAACCATTAATTTAGGATCTGTATTCTGATACCAATGCAATTAATTCGTGTTAGTGTAAGCTTAAGCACTATGTTTAGCTTGGTTTTGCCTGTGGAGCATCTAGCGCTATTCTATTCCAGTGGTCACATTAAAGCTGTAACTAAATCAGCATTCTGACATCTCAAAACATGGGCAAGGTCAAAGGTTTTGTGTCAAATGGAGGTTTGGAGAAACTCACCAATGCTTTTAACTCCTGCAGGGCTGTCTACCGCAATGCTCTTCTCAGAGACTTCCCCAGTAAAAAGAGCATTAGAAAGATATTCAAGCTTATTCAAAATGTGGCTGCTGGAGTTCTAACGAAAGAGAAGAAAAGGCCACATTATTCCAATCCTCAGGTTCTTACACTGGCTTCCATTCCGATACAGAGTTCACAATGTTATTAAGCCACTTAGTGGTTTGGGCCCTAAATATATCTGAGAGATATTTGATGAAGATCACACTGGAACGTCTCTTAGATTAGCTGGAGCTGGTCAGATGAGATTCGAAATGGCTTATAATCATAATGCTGCCCCCTGCTGGAACCAAATCATAATAGAGTTCAGATCTGTTTACAGATTTAAAAAAAAAACATCAACCTGTTTTCCGCTGCTTTCAGTAACTAATAAAACCTTTTGGATCCGTATTCCTTAATATTGCATTATCTACCTTTGTTTAACTTATTTATCATAATCATACTTTTATTTTATATTACTTTATGGTTATTTTTATGGTTAGCTTTATTGCTAACTTCTCTTTTTATGCTTATGTTATCTCTGTAAAGCACATTGAATTACCTCTGTGATAATGCGCTGTACAAATAAACATGCCTTGCCTTACTTCTGCGAACTAAAAGTTTTATTGAAGTTATATGGAACTCTAAACAGGGATTACCAAAGGTGTTACTTTCATATTTTATTGCTACAGACTTTAGCAATCAATTTTGAGTAGCATTTTTCCAGGCCCTGATGATCAAAATCATATCACAGTTCAGCTTCCAGGTAATATATGTGTTGAAAATGTAAGATGACTGTAATTCAAAGATTTACATTAGGAACCAACCGGCCTGTTTGATGATACCACATAAATGAGCAACCGGCTTGGATCAGGTGCCTCGTAGCGGCAAAACGCTGTGATCATTTTACTTTTTTATTATTTTCTAGTTGAACCAAGTGTGTTGAACAAGTGTGTGTTGGGTGAGAGTGTGTGTGTGCATTTGTGTGACATCAAATGGAGATTATTTGCTGAATGAGACAAAATTAATGTCTCAAAACTGTGAACAACAAGCTGCCAAGCGAATGAGTGGCTGCCCTTTTCCGCACTGCCTCTTAATCTTGTTCCTCGGAAGGCAAAGGGCCATGGATTTTCGAGTGGTGAGCATTTTTTCTTATAAACATCTGGGCTGATCATTAGCTGAGCGCTGATGCTTTCAAATGATTTGAAATTGAAGACCTGAGCCACCCTTCGTTTCTTATAATTGGCTTGAATGAAACCCCTTCCTTGTAGATCCACCTGCATTTTAATGGGTCTTTACAATAACATCACACCAATCCAAAACCATCCATTCGGTCTCTAAGTCTCAAATTTTCAGTCCATACGTACAGTACATATACTCTATGTACTGTAACTACTGTAACTCCCCGCTTATACGCAGTTCAACAGTCACGACTTCAGTCTGTCGTGGAATTTTTCTGAGAACCAAACTAATAATTGCTCACTGAAACCCCCACACTAACGCAAAAACTGCACATATCCTCTGCTTTTTTGTCACTTTAGTAACATCCGGGTCTCGTCCGCCACTCCCCTTGTCCTCCTGCCGGTTTATGTTTGTTTGCGGTGGTTAGCAAGGCGAAATGAGCCTCAACTGCTCAGTGTCCAAACATAAACAACCCAGCATGAGGAGGCGTGGCCAACGTCATAGGTTTTTTTGTGGCAATATATAATTTTTCATGCATTTCAGTGCTAAGTTATTATGAAAAATATCATTTTGTAACAGAAATATTAATGTAAATTCAGCTATATTTCCATATAAAATATCATTTTTTGGTACTGTCCAGAGAACACAAAGAAGGTGTGTCTTGGGATGGTGAAATACCACTGTACTCAGAGTTGGGAGGTTTGAAAATAGCCAGTCCGAGAACTTCTGTCATTATACCTCTCGTGCAATAATCACACTAATTGTGCAAAACTAGTTACTCTGGAAGGCTTACATAGCGTCCCCTCTATTCTGTAATATACTCTACCATTACAGTTGGCATTGTCTGTTGTCTTTTGTATCTGTTGTAACTTGCACTCTGTTGAGTGTTGCTATATGTTGCACCATGGTCCAAGGAGAAACGCTGTCTCATTACAATAAAGTAACCTTAAACCTTGAATCTGACCAGTTTCAGAGGAATGTCTCTGTTGGTTAAGACACACAGTGACCTACGTATGAATCATTCAAGCAGA
>JBBPDE010230793.1:0-12708 GCA_037974605.1 Nannopetersius ansorgii | reverse complement strand
AGAGAGGGGGAGAGAGAGAGAGAGAGAGAGAGAGAGAGAGAGAGAGAGAGAGAGAGAGAGAGAGAGAGAGAGAGAGGACAATTATACTGAGTGATGGGGGAAGCTGAGATGTCCCTGAGATTATTAAGTGATCCAATCCAAGTTTATTCTAATGAACAGGGAGGACTCACCACTGCAGCTGTTCTCCACATCTCTGAACTGCTCAGACTGGCATGCAGGGTTTAAGAACATTAACGAGGAGGACTTGATGATGTGCTGAACAAAGTCCAGGAGCATCACACAGGCTGGCTCGGCAGACGTCTTCTTAGACAGCTCCAGGGCCACTGAAACAGGAGAGAATATTATTTAAACATTTTTTGATGTGTATTATTAAGCTGAAGTGCATATTTAGGTACATTTGTATTCTTACCAACATCAACATCAGTCAGAATCCTGTCGATGAACTGGCACAGGATCTGGCGAGGTTTCTGCACAGAGTGCTCATACTCCTCTGAAGTGGCACTGAAACATAATAAAGTTACTTTATTCACAAGACAACACACACTGCAAAGCTTTATAATGGATGTGGATACTGTAAAACACAGCCACACACACAGAGGATGAAACCACTACACTAATAGACTGACAGACTCTCTCACTCACTCACTCACTCTCTCTCTCTCTCTCTCTCTCTCTCTCACACACACACACACACACACAGGATGAAAACACTGTACTAATAGACAAACAGACACAGAAACACACGTTTTCTCTCTTACCCTGCTAGCTCCTGTAGAGCAGGGATCATTGCTGACATCTCCAGGCCCTGCTCCATCGTGCACACACACCACACTCACCAACTTATCTCATACAGTAAAGCATGTGTGTGTGAAAGTGTGTAGAAACTCCCCTGCCCGCGCCTGACGGGGCCCGCGCCGGGACATTTCCCTCGCTGCATTTCCGACACGCGAGTTCCGGGGTCACCATGGTAACCGCGCGAGAGCGAGCCGGAACCAAAACAGAGACCTTAAACCAGACCGCACCTCTCTAAACCCGCCCGGCGCGCAATGGGCATCACTAAACTGGCGGCTCTGATCCGCTCCGAGGCGCCGGACTCCATGTCTCACACCGACATCTCCCACTATTGCGGTGAGGAACACTTAGCATAGTCTAGCCTAGCCTAGCCTAGCCTGGCTCTGACAGTAACAGGAGTCTCCGCTGGGCTGGGGAGGGACTTGCAGAGTCTTTCTTTTAAAGGGTTATTCAGTTATAATGTTGCTGTTAAATGGGTTATTCGGTTATAATGCTGCTTCTAAATGGGTTATTAGGATATAATGCTGCCTTTAAAGGTTATTCGGGCATAATGCTGTATTTAAAGAGATGATTAGTGGAAGTTTTAAAAGGTAGGAAATATTATTACAGGCGCCCTGTTGGCCTTTAAAACTCCCGTTTCCCAGTTTAACTCCTGTTTCCTAGTGAAACTCACGTTACCCAGCGTAACCCCTCTTTCCCAGTGTAGCCCCTGTCTCCCAGTTTAACTCCTGTTTTCCAGCGTAACGCCCGTTTCCCAGTGTAGCCCGTTTCCCAGGCTCCTGTCTGTCTGGTGTTTAGTGTGGTTTTTATCTGGACCTTTAGCTTCTCCTGTGTTCCTCAGACAGACCTGCCCCTCACTCCTCTTTTCTGTTTCAGGGAAGGTCATCGCCCTCGACACCTCGATTCTTCTAAACCAGTTTCGGACAGCAGTGCCCAGCCTGCAGCTCAGGTACACTTTACAGTCCACCATATTCAGGATTTCTGCATTATTCAGTGTCTGAGACATAGTCAGTCAGTCAGAGTGTGTTCGGTGTGAAACTGTTTACTGTAGAGACTCTGATCTCCTTCCAGTGTTGGTGAATGGAACAAGACATCTCCAACACTAATATAGTTGAAGTGAATCTATCCAGATGTCTCCAACACTAATATAGTGGAGGTGATGGAACCAGACATCTCTGACACTAATCCAGCCGTTTTACGCTCTGTCCCCCCACTGAAGCTCCACGTGTCTCTGAGGGTTTATATGGATGTTGATGATGTAAAATAGTGAATCTGAACTAAATCTCTTTTTTTGGGGGGACTATTTTCTTTGGGGACCAGAACCTTTTGATGAAGAACTTTCTGTTAGGAGCTTTTAGAGGCAGGCATCTGGTTCCATTCACCTCCACTGTAACAGATCTGACAGTTCTGTGACACTTCTTTGCATTTATGAGAGTATAATCCCTGTCCTCAGTCCTCTCCTTGGCCTGTTCTTTCGCACCCTCACGTTCCTGGAACACGACATCAAGCCGGTCTTTGTGTTCGATGGGAAGCCGCCCGATCAGAAGAGAGCTGAGGTGAGAAATATGTTTGTAACTAATGTCAATTTGTAGATCTGCAGATTGCATAGACCTTCTAATAATACATTAATGGAATGTTGAGCAATAGTTCCAGCCAGCATAATGATTTATATTAGTGAGAACTATAGAAAGAAAACATCTGCTGCTTCTTTCTGCCCCTTTAGCTGGAGAGAAGAGCCCAGAATGCAGGCTGGAACAGCTCCCACCGCTCCAGCACAGGTTCGCTCTTGTGTTTTTGCACATTGTTTTTGTAGTGCTCTCCACACTTCTGTGGTCTTACGTTAGATCCATGGTCCTGGAGGAACGTTGTGGTCTTGGAAGAACATTGTGTGGTTTCCCTGTGTACTGTGTTGACGCCTGAAATGGCCATAAACACCTACAGCACCATGCAAAAGTCCTCAGACACCCATCATTTCCCAGCTGTTCCTTCACTGGTTCAGGACTTCAGTTAGATGCTCTTTGTTCTGCTTGAATGATTCATATGTAGATCACTGTGTGTCTTAACCAACAGAAACATTCCTCTGAAACTGGTTAGGTTCAGGGACTGGGCTGGAAATGAGAGGCTCTGATAGTCCTTCAGGAGGCCTGGAGAACTGTTCCTCAAGAACACAGTAACATACAAGAAGGTCTGGATCTCTGGTAGAGAGATGAGGGATGCACCAAGATGCACAGAACGGTTCTTGGTGTTTAATAATGTGTTTTTATTATTGTTGGCCAGAACTGCAGCTTTTAACAGAAATGTCCTCCACATTCCTATAGTGTCCACCAAGACTCAGGAGTTCCAGCGTCTCTTGGAGCTCATGGGTGTCCCCTGCGTGATGGTAAGGACACGTTTATTAACTTTAGTTGGGTTAGGGGTAGGGTCTGTCCTGCCTGTAGAGGCTGTAGTGCTGATCGTCTCTTCCGTCCAGGCTCCTGGAGACGGGGAGGCGCTGTGTGCTCAGCTGGTCAGGAGCAGGGTGGTGGATGCCGTGGCCTCAGAGGACATGGACACACTGGCCTTCGGGGGAACCGTCCTGCTGCGCCAGCTCAATGCAAAGAGAGTCAGGTGAGGGACAAGCAGAAGACTGTTAAAGTGTGGATTCCGGCTCCTCAGGACCTTACATTAAATGCAAAGGAACTATTTAATGAACTTTTTATTACAAATGGCATACTTTTCTCCACATAGAACACAAATAAATCTAAACCTGTTAGAAAATCACATAAAATGAAGAAAAAGTCTGTCTGGAAAAACAACTTTCGGGAAGATTAAATCTATATGGGCTCATTTGAAACATTACATATAAACTTCTAAATTCAAAACATGTGAACAGGAAAATAACGTTGAGGGCCACATGAATCCGTGTTTCACTCGTTCTTTTGTTTTTTAATTGGCAATTAAAAAAACGAGAAAATGTTTTGTTTTTTTTTTTAATCAGATCTCAAAAACGTAAAGGCTGTGTTTTTCATTATTTTGGATCAAAAATACTAAATGAAAAAAACGGGCTGTCAGACTAAGTTTGATTTTAATATTTAATTTGTTGGGTTTGAAAAAGAAAAGAACAAATGATACACGCATTAAAAAGACGCAATGAGAGTGCGTCCACAAACTGCTGCCAACTTCTGGTGAAATAAAAAAACAGCTTTTTGTAAGCATGTAATTTAATACTGTGGTCAACAGTGCTGGGGGGCCGGCATATTGTTGATTTTCTGACAGAGGCCGCAGGCCGGTGGTCCCCAGGCCGGACTTTGGACATTTACATTTACGGCATTTATCAGACGCTTTTATCCAATGCGACTTCCATTCCCTAACTACAGGGGACAGTCTCCCTGGAGCAACTTGGGGTTAAGGGTCTTGCTCAGGGACCCAGTGGTGGTATGCTGGAGGTAGGATTTGAACCTGCAACCTCTTAGTCCGTAGGCAAGTATCCTACCCACTGAGCTACGTTCTATTGGCTCGTTCATGATTTCAATAACTGCATCCATTGGTCTTGCTACTGGCCACTGTAGTTCTCTACCTTTACCTTTTCTGACCTAAAGTGTGTCCAATGAGATGAATGTCATAATATGAGTGTGTATACACACACACACACACACACACATTATATTTACCTATATTTCTGTTTCTATATTCCACAACATATAGAATACCTCCTTAAAAGTCTACAGATTTGTCTACATGAAAAATTGACACACAGATTTTTTCATTATTGCGCTTCTTATTGCTGAACAACATACTGTAAGAGTCCGACTTCAATATTTATCAGTAAGTCAAAAACACTGACATTCTTACATATTTCAATGTACTATTTATTATTTACCCAGTTAATGAAATGTATGTTACTCTTGCAGCGAGGTCACAGAGTACTCTCTGCCGAAGCTGCTGGAAGCTCTGGAGCTGTCACAGAAAGAGGTAGAACCTTTCAATGTCCACTACTGCACGGTTTCAGGTCCTGGTCAGTTGAACTTCGTTGACATTGTTCCTCTGCTGTGTAAAACGGTGTCTGTTGACAAATTCTATCAGAATCAGAAAATTCTATTGATCCTGGAGGAAATTGCTACTGTTTTGAAGGCACAGAAAAACAGAGCCAATATCAAATATAAAGTGTAAAATCCAATAAAAACTCAGTATACACTATGATCTAAACCCAGAGACTGGGGTATTAGTAGTATGGATGAGTAAATGTGGTTTGAAACTCTGAAAGTGGCGGTGTGTGTTCTGTTTCAGTTTGTGGACCTGTGTATCCTGCTGGGCTGTGATTACTGTGAGAAAATCGTGGGTCTGGGCCCGACCCGAGCGCTGAAGATGATCCAGCAGCACCGCACCATCGAGGACGTGAAGAAGAACGTCAACAGGAGGGTGTGTGACGTAGACCATCTGTTTCCCTGGAACTGTAGAGACACCACTGTATTCGCAACCCCCCCTGGAGCCCATATTTCCAGAACCAGCTGATAAACTGGGCATCATTTCCAAGACAGGCTCCACGTGTGCGCTGGGCTGCTGGGGAAGTGGGGTGACCACTTTGTTTGTTTACTTTAACCGTGTGAGACGTTTTCTTTTTCCCACAGACGCACCCTGTTCCTTCAGGCTGGCAGTACCAGTCTGCCCGTGCTCTGTTTTTGGAGAAGCCCCAGGTGGACCCCCCGGCGCTGGCCTGGGGTGACTTGAATGAGGAGGGCCTGGTGCAGTTCCTGTGTGTGGAGAAACATGTGAAGTTAGTAAAGTTTGCTGTGACTGACGTGTAGCTGCTTCAGTGATAAAGAAAAGCAGCTAGACTGCATTTCTGCAAGAAAATGTGAAGCGTGATTGTGTGGCTGCTGTAAAACCAGTGTTTGGCTTCTCGTTTCCCTGTGAGGGTGGAGAGGGTTCGGGGGCGGATGGAGAAGTTCCGGCAGGCTCTCAGCAGACGGAGGAAACAGAGGGAGGACGAGGAGAAAGCAGGACAGTCTAGACAGTCACGACTGGAGGAATTCTATCGAGTCACACGCAAGAGACAGGTAACAGAATTCTGATCATAATTTATATTTTTTTCAGAATTTGATGTAGTGAACAAACATTATAAAAGCCTCCAGAAGTGCACTTGGCTGCAGTTAAATGCTGTACAATGGAGGAACATTGTAGTGCTGGAGGAATATAGTGGTGCTGGAGGAAGATTGTGGTCCTGGAGGAACGTTGTGGTGCTGGAGGAACGTTGTAGTTCTGGAGGATCGTTGTGGTGCTGGAGGATCGTTGTGGTGCTGGAGGAAGATTGTAGTTCTGGAGGATCGTTGTAGTTCTGGAGGATCGTTGTGGTGCTGGAGGATCGTTATGATGCTGGAGGAAGATTCTGGTCCTGGAGGAACGTTGTGGTGCTGAAGGTTCATATTGGTGCTGGAGGAACGTTGTAGTTCTGAGGGAAAATTGTGATGCTGGAGGAACATTGTAGTTCTGGAGCATTGTTGTAGTGCTGGAGGTACATAGTGGTGCTGGAGGAACATTGTTGTCCTGAAGGAACGTTGTCTGGCTTAACTGGGTTTTGTGTAGATGGCTGAAATGACACAAAACCTTGACTTCCAGTCTTATCTGGAAAACCACACAGAAATAAAAAGCACCAAAATGTGTCCTGTGTGTTCTTTAAAAGCTTCTTTTCTTTTTATACTGTCTGGTTTGCTGCTTCTCCATACTGAACTAATGTTGGTTCTGTTGCTCAGTCTGCAGATGCCGGACCGTCCACTTCGAGGAAGCGAGCGAAGGCAAAGTGACCCTGCGGCCCACCGTAGCTGAAGGAGCACTTCACTGTTACTGAACACCATCACGACGTGGATTTTATTTGGACTGTTATTTTTAGAGTAATTATGTTTCTTTGTCAGCACATCCGTAGTGTGCTGCTGCCAAAAAATATTTTATTACATACTTGAAAAGGTTTACATTTGATCTTTTATGTTAAATCATGTGTCTGAACGCCTTAAAATATAGTACATCTGTTCCTACATTGTGGCACTGAGTATGAGTTTATGAGTGTGTTTTAAATGCCAAGCATTGGAAATGTTATTCTCTATTTGTTTCAGCACTGAGGAAAATTATCTACAAAAAAGTACTAAAACAAACTAAGATTTGAAAAAGACTGTGAGGGTGAATGGAACACGTTTGTTAGAAAACAATGGCAAAATGTCATGTTTTACTTTTAAAAGAAAATAAGTTATTTGCTAACTTCTGGGCAATTCCAGCAACTGTTCAAATTTTCATAATTTACAGAATTCAGTGTGTTCGGTGGGAACTGGTTGATTGTAGAGACTCTGATTTCTCTCCAGTGGAGGTGAGTAGAACCAGACGTTTCCAACACTAATATAGAGGTGGTGAATGGAACCAGACGTCTCCAACACTATTATAGTTGGAGAAAAGCAACAAGAGCAGGCTCTCTTGTATGAACTTAATCTCTTTTAGACAGACTGGCCATCTACGGATAACAGGGGTGGTACAGTTAAGAGTCAGTGGAGGTTGATTTTGTTGAAAGAGTGGCTGAGAGTCTCTAGCCTACAGGAACAGGAACAGCCACAGTGACAACGACAGGTACAACAGTCTCCTCCGGAGCTTTAAACAACAGTCGCCCTACGCTGGGGGAGGAGCACAAGGGGATCAAAAGCAAACGAACCACCCACAGCGGGCGACAGCCCCAGTATCCCAGTTTACTAGAATTCTCTGTGCCGACTATCTCCCAGCTCCACACACTTCATCTGGCAGAATAAACACATCAAAGAATCCTAAATCAACAAGTAGTTTTTAGGCCTGGACCCTTTAAAACTGAGACTGTGTCTGAAAATCTTCTCAAAACTCTGGTGTCAGGTGGTGCAACTGTGAGGAGATTTTAAAGGGAGACGGTTACATTCACCTCCACTGTGAACAGTTCTGACTCTCTGAGGTTGTCCAGAACCTTACAACCCTTTGATTAAACACTGTAAACACGTGGAAAAATACAAACATTTTAAGCCCGATCTGTCAAACATCCAATCACAATGCGCAGTGTTCACCGAGTTGCTTAGTGACGCAGTCGCAGCCAATCAGGGTCCTGGTTGTAGGCGCGCTGCGGAGCAGAAGTGTGTGAAGCTGCAGGATGCAGAACTGAGGCGCTTCTGAAGTTCGGCACGGTAATAAACGCGTTTATTCACTAAAACCTCTGAGCCCATGCGAGTTTAGGTCTTTCTGTGAGGTTGGAAATGCACCAATCGGTTCGGAAGGCAGTATACTTCACGCGTTTTTCATAAACGAGGTTTAAGAGCTGATCTGGAGGAGATTCAAGAGCTTTAACCACTCCAGAACTTCAGCATTTGCATCTGAGCTGATTTTCCTGCTCCCCAGCATCGTCCCCGTACCTGGCGCACTGGTGCCCACCCTGCTGTCCCACCGGGGTACCGGTACTGGTATCGGGGTGTCTGGGCAAGAGGTTGCCATGGTGACATGTTGTAAACATTGAGGGATGAAAGAGATTTGTTTACCAAGAGCATTACTTTGCATGAATAACAAACAGTGGAAATACACTGCAACAACCCTGAGAACCATGAAAATAACAGTCAGTAATAAATTAGGCGTGTATCGTTTAAGCAGAAAAACACATCTGCCACGCCCCCTTATACTCTATACACGCTTCGGAGCCTCGGCTTCAGATAGCCCATCACTGGTCGTGAGCCCAACCCACATATTAACCCTCATAATCTTCTAGTTGGTGTAAAACTCCTGTTTCCTGTCAGACTGTCTGATCTCTGTCACACTGAGGAGATTAAATTACAGAAATGTGAACAAATGTGTTACTGACAGGCTGCAAAGTGTCTAAAGATACAAGTAGCCTAGATAAAGGAGCTCCACCCACTCAGCATTCAGCACCACCAGTATACTGATCACCGCCTGATCATCTACAGTCATCTGCTCCTGTTACATATATACAGCATATATAATGTATAATGTATGTTAAAGATTATAGAAAAATGTGGAAATTGCAATGTTTTTTGTGTGTTATGGTAACAAAATAGCAGTGCCAAATATCTATTTATTTTGGGATTTTTTAAATTTACTTAATATTGAGAAAGACATTTATTTTGCCATGGACATCTACTCTCATATCATAAGACATCCACTAATAAATATAATACAGTAATGTTGTATTTATAAAGTGGTTATGTATCAGTTCAAGTGGGGTTTTTTTTCGTGTTCACACTAGAAAGCACAGCTAGACGTTATAGTAACTCTGGTGTTTTAATAAAACACACACACATACATACGTACATACATACACACACATACAAACACACACTCACAGACAGGGTTATTGGAAGCATGAGGCAGGGAATGATGTGGCCTTTAAAGGGAACCTCAGCAGGCCTGACTGTCTTCATGCTCTGTGACCTGATTTGTATATTTGGTTAAACAGGGATGATGCGGTTTCTGATGTTTTTTTGCTGTTTTGTTGTCATTTCCTTTAATTATCATCAAAGCAGATGTGACTCGTCTCCCTCACTGCCCTCTTTTCTGTATGTTTTGCAGTGTGAGGGGTCCTCTGTATCCTCTGCCAGCGCTTGGACCCCCCCAGGATGCTTCAGTCCGAGGCGGTGCAGCTGCTGTGCCTGACGGCGGCCAGCGGGGTCCCCCTGTTTTCCCGTGGCTCCTCCAGGCAGCTCCCCTTCTCCATCATCGGCTCTCTGAACGGCGTCCACATGTTCGGGGCGGGGCAGGGCACGGTGCTGTCCAGCTGCGAGACGGAGCACGGCGGCCGGGTGGTCTGGAGGGTCTTTCAGGACAGCCTCATGCTCATAGCTGTTAGCGGCGGCAGTGGGGGCGGTGCAGTCAGCGAGCTGCACCTGCGCCGCCTGCTGGAGAACACATGGAACTGCATGGTTCTGGTCCTGGGGCAGGACGAGCTGGCCAGTGTGCGGAATGTGGAGCGCCTGAAGAGGGAGCTGCGTTCCTGCTACCGCCTCATGGACCGGCTACTGGAGTGCGGGGCAGAGGACCGCGGCTTCATGGGCGACCTGACGCACTGCGCCGACTGCCTGCTGCCTCCGCAGCACGGCGTCCTGCAGGAGGCGCTGGACTCCTTCAGCCAGGCCACCGACAGCGAGTTCGGCTGCCTGCTTGTCCGGGGGCGGTTGGCGGTGGCCACTGAGAAGTGGTGGCGTCTGGCTCCCCAGGAGGTGGTCCTACTGTCCACCCTGGTGAACCTGCTGTCAGGGGTGAGTTCCTGCGACTACCCGGTCTTCCTGCCCCAGGGCAGCCCCACGGTGGCCCACCGGCTGCTGTGTTTCCAGCTGCTCCCCGGCGCCGTGGTGTGTGTGCTGTGCGGACCCACTCCTTCCCTGCACCGGGTGGAAAGCGAGCTGGTGGGCTGCTTCTGGTCCCCTGTGGTGGGGACCCTGCGGGGCTGCCTGGAGCAGGCGGAGCGCTCCACCCTGCCCCCCTCCGTCAGTCTCCGCTGGGATGTCCGAGCCCTGCTGCTCATCAACCTCGAGACACGCCGCTCGCTGACGGCCCGCCCTCATTCCCACAGCCACGCCACCTCAGAGGCTCCGCCTCTTTTTTCTCCAGCTCGCTGCTGGGAGCTGCTGCGACACTTCTACACCTTCGCAGTGACTCACTATTTTACCTCAGAGGAGATGCCCGCCGCGCTCTCCACACCCGCCGCACCCTCCTCGCCCACCCGTGACTCGCTCCACGAGGAATTCGGCGCCGGTTTCACACACCAGCCCATGCAGTGCTACCTGGTGACGGATGAGTGTAAGTTCTTCGGCCTGCAGACGCCTCAGCACCAGCTCTTCCTCCTCACAGAACTCTCAGTGCCCACCTTTGCCCTGCGCCCTGTCGCCACGCACACCCTGAGCACCATCACTGCGGCAACCCGTTTCTAGGGCTACCAAATAGTCAGTCTTATTTATTGATCATTATCTTTTAAACGTCATTATACACTGAACGGAGCCCCTCAGCATCCTGACCAATCACAGTTCTGTGTTTATTTATGCCACGTTAGTGTTGGGGTGCATTTGCAGTCATTCGCAACACACACCACTGTTATATTAAGTAGCTTCATGATGTTATTATTATTAATAATAGTATAGTTATTATACTGTAGTCTATAGTATAGTCTATACTGTGCAGCCCTGATACACACTGTAGATTCTGTTCTGCACTGAGGGTTGGAGAGCTTTGATTATTGTCAGACTCAATGAAATATTATTATTATTAACTGACAGTTACTGTATGTCTTGTTAGGAACTTTTTTGTGAGAAAACCGGACACTGGGCCACATTTTCTGTATATTTTGAAAATGTCCAAGAGTTTATGTATTTTTACAGAGGACCTTTGACCTTTCCCTAAGGTGGTCCTCCAGGTGCTGCTAAGGGGTTTTGACCTCCCGGTTCTGCTGAATGTTGGAACTGCAGATGAACTGTGAGTTTAGAGTCCGACTCACTGTGGGCGGCTTTTAAACATACTGCATTCGTTAATAGGGATGATTTCTACTGATTTTGATTGATCCTCTTCTCCAAAATAAAGTCTCCTGAGAAGCTGCAGAAGCTCAACAGTGATTTTATTGAGGTGTTTTGGAGAAATAAGGATCTAAACTGTGTCCTGAGTTTGTGTTTCTATAATGACGGAGGAGCGTCGCTACAAATGTTCTGATCAACAGAGCGGCACTCCGTCCTCCACTGATCCAATCCAGCATCCACCGTCTGGAAACGCAGCTGTGTGAGAAAGTATTAACACCCACAGCAGCCTCGTCTGAACAGGAGACTCTCCAGAGTTCAGCAGGAACCAGGCAGGGACTGGGACCAGTTCAGGACCAGTTTAATACCAGTTATACATACACATTCCTACTTATAATGCAAAAGTGCCTTTGTAATGTGCCCCTTAAGATCCAGACAGAGTTTAAGTTTAGTCTGCACTGTATTTTCCTTGCAGATTGTGATTGTGTTTTTATCAGTAAATCTTTATTGTTGTGAAAACATTGTGTATAAGTCGTTTAATCATGACTGAGTGGAGAAGATCATTAGATCTGATCAGTGTGTGTGTGAAGACACAATCGGGTTTATTAGCAGAAATCAACTCGTCACTACACGACCAATCAAGTTCTACACACACTGACATTTACCTGTTACTTAATATTTATTAAAATACAGCCAATATTCTTTACTAACAAATTAATTCACAGTCTCTGTGTTCCTTTATTAACCAGAAAATAGTTTTATTTTTTACCACTACTGACCAACAACCCCCCCCTAATAAAAGGATAATGATAGTGATAGTGTGGATCTCCAGACCAGTGTTAGATATTTAAGGAGCTGTTAAGTGATGAAACAGTAACGAGTGCATTTAAAGTTAATGGACAGTCTAGAATTTGACTTTCACCTACAACATCCTGCAATCAGACCTGCACTGTTACAGATTCTCTCATCTTAAAAACGAAACTGGCTTTATTTCACACATTTTCATTTAGAGCTGCACAACCAACACCTTTCAGTTTAACTGGAATAAATGGATCGGAGGTGAAGATCTGTGGTGTGGAGATTCTTTGCCTGGTGTAGATGTTCTAGAAGGAGTGTCTGGTTACCCATTCAGCTGATCTAGCTCTATACTGCAATGACAGCGATTTCTTATCCATTAACTAAACCTCGTTCGCCTCATTCACTCTGGATCAAGGGTCCGGTGATCATTATCACTCATGATCAAAGTCTCAGACTATCTGAGAGAATCTAGTGCTGCAGTGCTTCCAACTTCTGTTAAATGTCCACATAATTTGGTGTTTGAGGGTCATCCAGATTTCTCTCCAGTGTTAGTGAATGGAACCAGACGTCTCCAGCACTAATATAGTGGAGGTGAATGGAACCAGACATCTCCAACACTAATATAGTGGAGGTG
>JBBPDE010230751.1:0-12712 GCA_037974605.1 Nannopetersius ansorgii | reverse complement strand
ATATATATATATATAAATGTATTTATGGAAAGGGAAGTCTGAGATGAGATGCTTTTAGAAGCTGTACGGCCAACCAACATGTTGGGTGAAGAGATAGATACATTTATATTTACATTTGTAAATCCAAAGTGATTTCCATTCCCTAACTACAGGGGGCGGTCTCTCCCTGGAGCAACTTGGGGTTTAGGGTCTTGCTCAGGAACCGAGTGGAGGTATGCTGTAGGTAGGATTCGAACCCATGACCTCTTGGTCCAGAGGCAAGTATCCTACCCACTAGGCCTCCACTAGGCCTTCGCACTCTGTGCTGTGGTGTGTTCATGTATGACAGAACGGTCACTTCAGTTTGACCCCATTCAGTGCCTATTGTGCCTAAATAAATAATTAATAGCATATTGCTTTATATTACATGGCTTTTCCTAATTTAATGAAGGAAAACTGTGTAAATGTGAAATGAACATGATGATGTGTTTTCAGTGTCTGAACACATTTTGTACCTTGAAGTTCTTTGGGCTCAGTTTTATTTGTTTGTAAGAAATATCGACATTTTACACACATTTGATTTGGCTGTTTTGGATGAGATTGGAGGAGTATTCAGTAAAAAATGTCCTCTGCTTTAGTTCCATAACTGAACATAATCAGACCTATAGGAGTGTGAAAACCACTGATAGGTCACATGACATAGGAGGGACATATTTGTGGAAAACCTTCTGTTGTGGGGCTTTATTACAGGTATGTTTTATTTAAAACTGTATTTAATGTTGTCAACAAAGCAAAATAAAGTACTGGCACAAAGACTTGGGCAGCAATTTTCGATTAAAGTGTTGCTCAAATTGACACTAAACATAAAGGTTGTTGGTAAATTTGAACAGAACATGAAGGTTAAATGGAGCCTTTGTAAATAAGGTAAAGGGGTATTTGGCAGATGCCCAGAGTGACTTACAATCATTAGTTCCAGGAACAGTCTCTCTGGAGACACTGAGGGTCAAGTCTCTTGTTTAAGTCTCTTGGTAGAAAGTGGAGGATTTGAACTTTGGGATCATTGGGATTTACCCACTAGGCTACTGGTCAGTAGTGAGTAAAATTAACCCAATAAACATTTATGCTATACCAGATGAAAAACTCCAACATGTGCAATCAGTTTGTCTCAAACTGGCCCACATTTTTATTCCAACCCAGCACAACTGAACAGAGGGGGAATGTGGATCATCTGTGGTTTGAGAACCAACAAACCGACTGCCTGGTTTGCAGTTAGCTCTCACAGCATCATTCTGCACTAGACATTCTATTAATACTGTATATATTAAACCTTACTTGTAAATACTAAACACTCTTTAAAAAGGTTATTTCCTAATTTCTTAAAAATGTTTAATTTTGATTTTGATTTTTTTATTTTATTCTTTTTTTATCTTTATACTTTTCTATATATGTATGTAAAGTTGGGGGAACACAAGCCTAAGAATGTCATTACAGTAATGATGCTACATTGTTATCTGTACATGACAATAAAACTTGAGCTGCGTTAACATTGACCGAGCTCTGTTTGTCACATCGCGTCATGTACCAAGAAGGCAGGAGTCACAGAAGCAGACGTCCATACATTTCCTTTGTGTCTTTATTAACATAAAGCAGAACAGAATATCAGTGAATCCACAACCTAACTAATTGAAAGGCTCTTATTTATACTAGAACTAAAACACAAACACCTGTACATCAGAAGGCCTCATTCCTGACCAGCAAAGGCACTGGAATGAGGCCACACCCCATGTCAAAATAAAAGCATACAAATAAAACCCAGACCTGAAACTGTTCTCCTCAAAAGAAATGCTAATTGTGTTCCTTTCCTTTGTTTATTTTCCAGATTCCTTTGCTTTTAAACGTGTTTAAACTTCTCTTTCCTACTTTCCAGACAGTCTCTCTGGCTCTATTTCTCTCTCCTTCTCTCCCCTTCCCACATGACTGAATGCCTGGGCTCGGTTCACCTGGCCCTATCCCAGCATGCCTTGCTCTGACAGCTGACCCTTTCTGGTTGTGGAGCTGCACGGCTGGCTGCGTCCTCCTGCAGACACGTGTCCTCTTGTCCTTCCTTGTCCCCCTGGCGAGGCGCTCTGACCGTCCCCGTCTACCTGACGGACCCCATGGGGTTCACCCACTGTCTGCCATCTCTTGTCCTCTGTCCTCTCCTCCACAGCTTCCTGCTCTCCTCCACCGTCTGTTAGTCTTCACCCCACCTCCCCCTTTAATCAAACTCACTCTATTGCTGGGGCCTTTTGTCTCTGCCTGGTATAACATCTCCATGCAATCCTCATGTTGTTTCATTTACTAACATCTTTTAAGCTTGGGGTCAATTTAACCAGCAATTTAACTCTTAGAACTTAGAGTGTATTAGTAAAATCCGGTTTCAACAAATAAAAATTATGTAAAACTGTCTAAAACTGGTGTTTTTTTTACAGCTTTAAACAGTGAAATCTGAATTTTTGTTCTTATTATTATTAACGTTGGTTCTGCATGAAACAGGAACACAAAAAAAGCTCAGCATGACTCGAGGGAGTTTGAGAACCGCTAATACACATAAGCACTACAACACTTAACTGGCCTTGCACTCTCTCAGTGGGGGAGTATGACCCTCTCTCTCCCCCATCACTCAGCTCAGTGCTAACCAGGCCTGGCGTCATGGGCGGGCTTAAAGGTGCCATGCCCGCCCTCGGACTCACTTGGGCCCGCCCTGATAATACGAGCCTGTCATCCCAGCAAACGTTTACAACATTGTTTTTGAAAAGACACTAATAATCGCAGGCTACTATGATTCATAGTTTTTCTTTCGCAATAAAATATTTCATAATAACAAAGAAAAAATGCTTCGTCTAACGTGATCATTTCAAATGGTCTGTAGTTCATTTAAAATAATCCGGGTTGAACAGAAATGGTGGGCTACTCTTACTGTATCAACAAACACAATCTATCACAAACTAGCGATAGAACTCAGGAAAATCAACTAAAGATGAGGAAAACCACACCAAACTAAAGAAAATGGATATACGACGTTCCTTTAACAAACAAAATAGGTTTGAGGAGAATGTCATAGGGTCTGGGTGCTGACTGGCTGAATCAAATAGCCTTGAAAAACTTTCCCAGACTCAATTTCTCAGGCAAAAATAGATCATTAAACAGCGGCTAGTGTGCAAACAGAGACTGGCTAGAGATGCTGAATTCTGTTAAATAAAAATAACTAAAATCAGCTCTTGATCTATCTTACTGCATCACGTGTGTTTATTTGAACGACACCTAGCTGCTATACTGTACCTACAGTAGCCTATAAAATGTGTGCTCCCCCAAAGCAATGCAAGGCCCGTCTGCAAATCTGTGTCTGACGCCGGGTCTGGCGCTAGCTGACATTGCATTGTCCTGTTGAGCCACCCATTGATGTTGCATTAGTGGAGATTTAGCTTACAGGGTGAATTTGACATGAACCTTGTTATTAATTTACTATCTTTAAAGTGTTTCTGATTTTCCATTGGTGGACTGTTCCATCAATGTGGATGCAAATAGCATTGATGCGAAGACTTTGCTCATTCAATCTCCTTCAGAAATTCATATGTTCTATTTCCATGTTTTTATATGGTACCTCTTAGTGGGACTCATTGATTTTATAATAAACCTTCCACTGGTTTTTCAATCCGTGTGGTTGCTAACATTAACATTTATTTATGTTTGTGTGTATGTGAGAGTGAAAAAAGGTGAGATCAATTCTGCCACAATCACAAATTAGTCTTCCTGAGACTCACGTTTCCCAGAAGTACAAAGAGATGTAACTGAAATGAAGAGTAATTTATTTATGGGTCTGCACAGTGTACATGCTGAAAGCATCATTAACTGAAGTGGATGTGAGCTGAGGAGAACTTTTCATAATGTGTTACAAGAAACACAACAGCGTGATGAATAAACTAGTCAGAAGCCAAACATAGACCATGATTCACAAGGAAAATCAAGCCCAACTTCTGAGTCCAGGCTTTCATGTGCTACTTAAAATACTTATGGGGACCAAACTTTTAATAGGGACAGATGGGACCTGACCAAAAAGAACCCATGATCTATCATAATCTATTAATGGTCGATTCAATTAATGGTAATTCTAATTCATTCTAAGTTGCAGTGGCCTCTCTGGGTCCTGCACTTTGGTACACAAATGGGTTTTTCATTCAACTTCACACCAAACATGTACATCTGAACAGCTGGAAAAATGTCTATGACCACCAGACCCTGCTCTGGCAAGGTTTTATGTACTTTTATTTTTTACTAGTTTTATTGTTTAATGCTCTTATCTATTTATTTATTTATTTGTATTTTAATGATGACTAGTGATACTAAATTAAATTATGTTCATTTTATTCCTGTTATGTTCTTTGTGCAGAAACTGTTTCAGTCATTAAAATGTGCTATATAAATAAAATTGGACTGGATTGGATTTGATTACAGTTATGATACAAGCAAGAAACTTACCTTGGCCAAAGGAGGGGACATCGTAAGTGGTGCATGAGGAAGTGGAAGTGCGGAAGCTAAAAGCTAGCTATCCTATTTTTCCCCCAAAGACCTTAATTACACTAATCTCAAGTCAGTTCTCACCAAATCCCATCAGTATGTGGACTGACAGATGAAGGGGGTGAACACACTGGAGAGAAAGTGCTTCGAGAGGCTTGTCATGAGGCACATAAGACCATAGCAGCATGCAGTTTGTTTAATTTCCCCAAACACTCAATGGAACACTGCATCTCACCTACCAGTCACCCTCCTGGACAGAAAGTATACTTACATGAGAATGTTGTTCCTAGACTTCGGGTTCAGCACCATGATTTCTCAACATCAGTTTGGGGAGATTGACCTAAACATCTCTCTCTGTAAGTATAGACTGGGAGACCTCTGTCAGAATAGAGCAACATCTCCAGCACCACCATGCTGAGCACAGGGCTGCCTTCTGTTTTTCACACTGCTGACCCGTGACTATGCAGCAATACACAGGTCAAACCACATCACTAAGTTCACTGACGACATGACTGTGGTGGGTGTAAGCAGCGGAGATGATGAGGTGGAATACAAAGACGGCCAGTGCAGAGCCAACAACCTGTCGCTGGATGTAGATCAAACTAAAGAGAACGTTGTTGACTGCAGGCCACAACATAGACTATGAAACCAAACCCCTTAATTTTACCCTTTAAAATGACCTTCATTTCCTGGAAATTAATATATAAAATAAGAGGAAAAGTGCACAGATTTAGGTGATTAAGGGGTAAAACTACTGGATTTTCCTCTTACTAAAGTTGCCCCTTAAATAATAGAACCTCCTGAATAAATTACTTATGTGTAAGATTAAGGGGTTTCACACTCGTGCCTTTAATCCACTTTTCAGTTAAAATTAAGGTTTTGCTTGACAAAATTACGGCCACTTAATTCAGATTAAATTAGGGGGGTTGGTGTATTTTCAAGGGTAAATTAAGGTAGAGTTAAGCACATTTTAAGTACATTGTGTTCCGTAGTGATAATCACTCCCCACTGAATATCAATGGCTCCTCAAAGGAGATTTACATTTATGGCATTTATCAGATGTTTTTATCCAAAGCGACTTCCATTCCCAACCTACAGGGGGCAGTCTCTCCCTGGAGCAACTTGGGGTTAAGGGCCTTGCTCAGGAACCCAGTGGTGGTATGCTGAAGGTAGGATTCAAACCCATGATCTTATGGTCCAGAGGCAAGAGTCCTACCCACTGAGCCACCAACTTCTTTGGTGTTCATGTCATGGAAAACCTCACATGGACCCTTAACACCAGCTCCTTCCTCCTGTAGAGACCGAAGAAAGTGTACCTCTTCCCCAATTCTGACCATGTTCTACAGAGAGGCCGCTGAGGGGACAGCTGAGCAGATAATTGGGGTCTCAGATGTCTACACAACTCTCCGCTGCTAGAACACAGTATGTCAAAAACGATATTCATTCAGGCAAGTCTTCAGAACAAGACCATCATCTTCACTAAATGTTGTCTTCTACTGTTTTCTTGCACTCCCTTTTGTTCTATCTGCACTTATAGCCTTGTGGTGTTTCTGTTTATTTCTATATTATGTAAACAGCCAGGTACATGTGTTCCTCTGAATGTGTTCCAATGTTCTTCTGGTAAACCTTACACCCTGGGAGCCCTAGCACAACATGGTTGAGGTGATAGTTATGTTATATAATGTGAATATCAGATGCATGTCCCCAGCATGTAAAGCATTTGTGAGTGCCATATTTTTTTTAAACATGAGCTAAATATTTGATTTAGGTTCAGTGTGGGCACCAAAAATGTGCATATTTTTACCCAGTGATCCATATGTGACCAGCGGGCCTTTCTATAAAGAAGGCATTGACTCTAAAGTGCTCGACCTGCCACCTGGTGACTTTCACACCAAGATATGCTAGTTTGAAAGATTTCTATAGCACATAACTTTAAGCAGGAGTGTTCTCCTGCACAGGCAAGTTTGTAAAGAGGACAGAGGCACTATATTTCAATCTAAAATAATTTATTTTCTTTATCCAAGTAAAAGAACAGAATTAGACATTCCACCAAATCAAACAAAAGATACAATTCCTTTAAACAGTACATGCATCACCAAGGCAGGGAGGTGGGGCTGCCACCAGGGATACGGCAGTTACATGGATCAACAAGAAAGAAATCCAGAGCACATAGCTGTAGAGGGGCAGCTACTGGTCCTAGAGGGAAAGTGAAACAGACACCACCCATGCTCATAATGCTAATGCCTACAAACACATGGATAATACAGAATCACGGCAAACAGTGAACATGTATGTTACCCCTACAAATACAACAGGCATGTACGAGAAGAAACCTCACATCCAGCCACCTGCCCCCCGTAGACAGCTGAAACGCTAGTACTCTTGAAAACAAGAACACAAGAAAAAGGAAACGGTCAGCTCTGATTTGACAATGACTAGAAAATGCTGAACAAGAAAACAAGGCAAAAGAAACAAAAATATAACAGTCAACTACTAGAGGCAGCAAACACCCTCCAGACCCCTGTGCTTTAACCTACCAAATGAAATTAACAGAATGAAACATACAGGACCCCTCAAACATTCAAAACAGAGAAACAAAAAGAAACAAAGAGAAACAAGAAAAAAAACAACAAAACTTTACATTTAAATCAAACTACAGGCAGCAGCAAGCTACATTAGAGAACTCTACAAATCTAGTTTACATTCATCTTCTAAGGAGGCAAAGCAGCAGCAGTAAATCTTTCTGCAAAAAAAACAAACCAGTTAAAATCCATCACCCACTCTCAATAAATACTAAACATCTCACAAAACCCAACTGCATTACATTTGTACATTAAGTATTCCAGTGGTTTACCTCTGTGCACTTCTGACTCAAGTATAGAGTAGTAAGGGAACCCGTGGCGCCTACCACCACAACCCTACACAAAAACATTATCAGACACCAATAAAATACAACTCATACACAAGGTTATACTTAACCCACCGTACTCATACTGGAGTTTTACCTGACTCTCAGCTAGCAACAATGTGATACCCTGTAAAACACATCAAACACAGACCTTCGGTGGCCAAGCATCAAACCATCCAGAAGCATGCAGTGAAACCCTAGGACACCCTCCACCAGTCGGCCAGCAGAGCTCAGGTACACAGAGTCCACAGGAACCCAAACTGCCGAAGGTCTCAAAAGGCTTACCTGCTAACCCGGTTTTATCCAAACTGCTAAAGCATGTTAGCCACTAAAAAGCTAATTGAGGGCGTGTCCACAAGAAGGAGTTACGGTGGCTGGCGCAGGACATACCACATGAGACACCAGACCTAACAGTGCTTCTACTGGTTACACATAGTCGGCCGTGTACAATTGGAAATTCAAGGTAGCCCTAACAGTAAATGTAAAGGTTTTCTTAGAAAGCCAGAGATTTAGTGTAGAGAACCACTATGTTCAAATGCACAGGAAGCCATTAGGGAGACCAAATCCCCAGTATTGTTGAGTCACACGCAAGGAATGAAAACATAACCCATTCACCTAAGCAGTCAGGATGTCCTCAGTCTTATCTGTGGTGAGATAGCAGTGGCGAAGCTGTCGCAGCCTTTTGTCAGCTGGAAAACAGAGTTAACAAAAGCCTGTCGAGCCCCCCCCCACCCAACCCCATCCCTCCATAACTCATATTTAATCACGTCTGGAGAATCTGTAAATATTGTGTTTGCTTTTCGTGTTTTGCCTTATCGTCTTTTTAACGAGATTAAAGCTCGGCACAGGCATGGGCGGCGAGATAACATTCACAAGCTTGTCCTCTGATGGGCCTCTCCTGCTATCTCTCCTTCTCCTAATGCCTTTCCCCTCTCTCCCTTACACTCTGTTCCTTGATGCCTCTTCTGCACTCATCCCTTGCTGCTCCACAATTTTCATACGCTTGCGCTTGTCCTGTCTGTCCTACTAAGCTTTCTCACCCTTTTCACTCCTCACCGCCAATTTAAATCTTTCTCTCCAGTCACTTCATTAGAAATCTCTGTAGCTCCACCTTGTTGGTGTACAGTTAGACACTGTAGCCCATCTGCTGGTACCTCTAGCTCTTATTGGTCATTTACTGAAGAAAGAGTTGCTCTTAGTTGGATATTTTTAGACTCTCTCAGCCCAGCAATGACACTGTACAGGTTTTTAACCCTTAATTGTATTAGAAAAATCAGAATAAAAATTCTGTAAACAGGCTAAAACCAGGGTTTGTTCTCCTAAACTAAAACCAGGGTTTGTTCTCCTAAAATACCATTTGCTGCTGTTTTGCTTGACACACCATCTCTGCAGACCCTCTCCTTCTGTAGGCTCTTGCCACCAACTTGTGGACGGAGTCTATGCTGAAAGCTCTCCTGGGTTGTTCTCTTTTCTTTTTGTTTTTAGTGCCTAAAAAATATATAAAATATATAAAATAATTTCGTTCTTTGACATGTGAAATCTGTTTTAAAACTCCATTAGTGGTGATTATTATAACGTTTCTTTTAATTGGAGCAACTCGGGTCTGGCCATTTGAGTGTCAAGGCCAACCTGGATAACTTGTTTTGCCAATTGACCACAGTTGACCATTTGTTGTGTTTTCGGGCACAGTTTACATTCTAAGTGCTAAAGTCCCTAATATTTTATCAACAGCTGATAAGTTCTGGAATGAACCAGTGATGGATAGTCTAAATTATATTTTGGTTGACACTAATGATCTGGAATTGGGCAAGATGTTACAGATAATGCACCAATAATTACCAACTTTTATGCTAGTTATTGTATTACCAGAACTCAAACTCTTAACGACGGATGGAAAACTCTTAATTTTCTATAAATATAACTCTTCATTGGCTAAAAATTTTCATTAGGGGTAGCTAGCAGGCAACATGTGCAGGAGTCTGCTAACATGCTTGCACAAAATCTGACTGTGGGTGTAGTAGCCAATTTGAATCAAAGACAGTCAGACAGTTGAGGCCCCACTGTTTCATTAATTTCAACTTTCATGGTCGTGAGAAACGAGGGGCCGCTCGCTCTGAGGCGGGAACCCCACCTTTACAGTCTTTATAGATTTTTTCCGGATCACTTTCACTCTTCCTTAGGTAACACCCACTTTTGGCTTCTCGCCAATGCAGCACTTGATTAAACATTCAAAACTCCACCTTCTGCTTTAAAGTCTCCTCCTTATTAAATATTACCTTTACTTTCTCAGCACCACTCCTTCCTGTTATGGTTACATGTGTATGGTTACATACCACTGAATTAGCTTCCCATGTTTGCGCACAGGCTCCCTGTCCCTTGAACTTATATGGAAGGTCCCTGAACTCTTTTCTGCTGAAACTGTGGAGTTGCATCTTCTGACCCTTCTTACTCTCTAGTTAGGCTCACGCTGCGTGACCCCTGACCTCTTCAGCTGTCCCCCAAGCTGATTCTGCTCAAAGTTCAGATACAAGTTATTCTATGTTTAGACACAGCACAACTTACATTTGAGCTGTCTTGCATGATTTCTCTATTCTTAATGATTTTTAATGGAGTCTAATGAGAGGAAAATCCCTCTTATTTTCCTGGTATTTTTATGATTAATGGGCAGTCTCAAGGTTTTTATGACAAGTAGCTGAAATGTTGTCTCTGTGAACTAAACTTACCCATAAAGCTCTTTTCTAGGTCTTGAGGAAGTTTTTCATCTTTGTAGAGGTCTAACAATTTATAGCAATCCAGGGACACAAACACCAACATTTACACAATTCAAACCAACCCTTTAGCATTAGAATTAGATTGTTTTTTTTATGAAGAAAACTAATGAAACATAAGAAAAGTAAAAGAAATCCAGGCACAGGAATGTACATCTTTGTGCCATTCCCCAGCCCAGATAAAAGAGGAGGGTTACATAATGAAAGCTGTAAAACTTTTGCCAAATCAAATATGCAGCCCATAAATTTGATTTCCATTATGGATCAGACAAGGCCCAGGTTACCAAAGCCTTGGTCCTGCTGGAGGTTATGCTTCCCCACTGTGGACCCCACTGAAGGGAGCAGAAAAAATATGAAAAAACATTGTAATATTTACACAGAACACAGTTGTTTTTTTGATGTTAAGAAATACAAATACTGAGAACCAACGATCATATCTCAGTATTGGTTCATTACAATTACTGGAGTATAAAATGTAAATATACATGTATAAAGTGAGTGAATGATCAATTATCTAATTTTTTTGGATAAAGTAAAAGGCATCAGAACAAATGAGCTACAGTCAGTCATTATACCTTCAGGAAGCCTGGAAAACTTCCTCTCAAGACCACATTAAAAATATACAAAAGTTTGGATCTTTGGAAGCAACAATTGAGGAAATAAGGGGTTTTACACAAAACTTTATACATTTCATATTTAAAAAAAATAATAAAAAATGGATTAACGTAAATTTTTAAAATCTGCAATTCTGTTAACTTATGTCACAAGTCAGGCCGCGAAGCCCAGACCCGGAGCTACCTGGAAGCACTCAGGAACTGGCAGACAGGCACAGATCCATGCTAAACTTGAAGTTTATTCAAAAAAACCAAATATAACAGAAAAAGGCACGAGGGCCAGGCGGGAACACAAACAGAATGCTTTTAACATCAGGTGATGGACTCATGGTGCACGTAACAGAAAACTAGATTTAAATACAAAGAATAATGATGAACTGAACACAGAACAGGTGAAAACACAACACGTGACAAAAGCAAAACCCAGAACACATATCAAAATAAAAGTCCCCAAAACATGACCAGAGAAAAAAAGAAAACAAGAACCAAACAATTTAACAAAACAGCAGCGGCATTTAATCAGCCACTGACCACGCCGTTACAACTTACTTTAAAAGGTCTCAAAAAAGACTGTACTAAATCTTTTTTCTCCCACCATTTTTGGATCAACTGCCTTCCCCATCTGTGAAGAAATGCCGGATATTTTTATAAAATATTTAACATATTCCTTAGTTGTGTGTGTGCATCAGCCTCAACTTTTGTGGCAGAATTGGTTCATAACAATTACTGGAGTATAAAACGTAAATATAATATGCATAAAGTAAGTGAATTATTAATTAGGGAAATATTAAAAAACATTTTTTAGGTCGAGCCAAACTAAAAGGCACCAGAACAAATAAGCTGCAGTCAGTCGGTATACCTCTATATAAAGGGGAGTTAAAATTCTAATAGTTATAGTCACATGTGAACACAGCACAAAGTTTGAACAGTGAAATTCTTTCTCTGGATTTAACCCATTCACCAAGTAAAGCAGGGGGCTGCCACCCATGAGGGGCGCTCGCGGAGCAGTGGGTACCAGCAGTGTTGGGATTCAAACTTTCATCCTTGTAGGGGCAATGACTTAACCACTAGGTCACCAGCATTTTATTTTGTGGCCAACAAGTGGAAGAACAAGGTAAAGGTTTTAATGCAGTGGTCAGTGAATGTATATTTACAGTTTAAATGATGTTAGGAAGTTTGCTATTCAAGCGAATAGACCTGAGATAAATAAACTACACATTTCTCGTTGGTGTTCAGCTGCAGCAGCTGAGATGGCAGCAAAATTCTCATATTGTGTATATTTTTTGTTCAGCAATACCACCAATTTGGAACTTGGGGAAAGCAAATCGCAGCAGGCATCTTCTCCTCCAGGGCATGTGAAGCTCGCCACCAGGTCCTTTAAAACCAACCACACACAGCTGCCAAGCTCCTCAGCACAGTTGGACCTGAATGCTAAGTGCTTGTGCTTGCAGTGTAAGCAGATGCCTCTGCCAGGTTCTGAGAATTAAAGCCTTGTAGATATTCACTGGCAAACAAAACTAAATCGACTGAAATTATTTTTCTATTTGAAAAGGTATTTTCTAAGTATTTAAAACATGTAGATGAATTAATCAAATGTATTCGTAAATATTTACCCTTTTAAAAGTTATATAGTACTGGGCAAAAGTCATGAGCCACCCCTCATGTGTTTGTATTAATGTTCAAATTTGCTTGCTGGTGCAAAACTACTATATTTTGCCATTTTTTTTTCTCTCTGTTTAATATTGAGTAGAATAAATGGACAAAATGGGAACAAATGTTTTACTGACAGGCTACAAAGTGCCAAAAGACACAAGGAGCCTAGATAAAAAAGCTCCGCCCACTCAGCATTCAGCACCACCAGTATACTGATCACCGCCTGATCATCT
>JBBPDE010230679.1:0-12717 GCA_037974605.1 Nannopetersius ansorgii | reverse complement strand
GGAAGTATTTCGTGCTGTTCACACTGTGTGCAGTGGTGTGTTCACGTATGACCGAATGATCACTTTCACTTCACTTTCACATTTTCACTTTTTCTGTGTTTTTTGATCATCTGCAGCAGAGGTGCCTCTATTATAACAGGAACGCATCCTGAGTGGTGGTCTAACAAGCATTTTCAACCTGCCGTTGCCTTGAAAGCCAATGGCGTGTGAGCAGGACGTATCAGCAGTGGGGAGCATACTTGTCAACCCCAAACAAGACTTGACGACACGATTTAGAGCACTTTTTACACTAAGGAACCTAGGCGGACCAGAGGCTATAAACTGGATCAGCAAAGCCTTCAAGGATGATTCTGCGCTTCTGAAACATGAACTGGCCTACTGCCTTGGCCAGATGCAGGACGAGCGGGCAGTTCCCATTCTGGAGACAGTGCTGAAAGACACCAAGCAGGAGCCGATGGTCAGACATGAAGCAGGTGAAATCCAGCATGATTTTCATCGCCCTTACATTTCTTAGTCATTATAAAGTTTGATTTTTACTTGTTGCTGTTTCACCATTAGAAATGATTTAAATCAGTGAATGAAAAACTGCTTACCTGCTAGTTGAAAAATGGAACACTACAGTTTGAAATCAGGGTTTCTTGTCATATAAAACCAACCTTAGTTGCAGAAACATATATTACAATTAAATTAAGTAACAATACAATTACGTGTAAGTTTTGGGTGTTTTTTATGCATGTCTCTAAAATACAAAATAAACTCCTTCTATCTAGCAAACCATATTTAAGTCCACACTGTATGAGCAAGAACTATAAATAATTATGACCAGTGATTCCAAACGTTTAAACTTTAGTGTAGTTGACAGTGACTTGCAAAAGTTTGAACACCCTTGTTTTAATGACATATTTAATTCCCTAAGAGAGAATAATTGACACATCCTCTACTGGGTACAAATGTAATGGCATTTTCATCCAAATTCTGGAGCCAAATTCTGTTTGGTTGCTGAGTTTAACATATTGGGAAATACAAACCAACAAATAACAACAGTTGTAACAATTACAATAGTTTTAATGTGCAGATGTATGTCGTCTGAAGAGAATTTGAATTTATTTTTACTCATCATAATAACATAATTTGTCCTATGCTTATTCAGTTACATTGTTATTTAATATATTACAATATATTAATATTACCTAGGCATTCTCAGTTTGTTTTTGCATGCAAAATGTTTCCCTTTAGTGTTGGGTTGTTCTAGGAGAGATTAATTTTGTAACTGAATGAAACAGACTCATATGAACTTCTAAAAGTGTTCCTCCATTCTTTCGAATTGGAGCATAATAAAGGGAACATAAGGCATCCTGGAGATTTTGTGTCGCAAGAGATACTCTTTCCACTCCGCACACTTAAAGATAAATGAAAATGATCTGAGAAGAAGGGCTTAGTTCCAAGGCTAATGTGCTGCAGTCACCTGTGTATGAGTGTACTTTAGAGCATTGTGGTAGATGATCTCACCATGAATAATGATAAAAAATTTGGGATGATGTTTAATGGTAATGTTTTTGTCCATGTCTGCAGGTGAAGCTTTGGGAGCCATTGGAAATCCAAAAGTCTTAGATCTACTAAAGCAGTATTCAGAGGATCCAGTCATTGAGGTATGGTTTTAGTCCGAAACAAACAAACAATCCACACAGCCCTACAAGAAGAATTCTTTTCTCATAAACATTTAAGGAGTCACAGGCCAAACAATATAAAGCATGGTAGTCTTCAGTCATCGAAAATGCATTTGCTGTTTACAGTTAACATTGCAATAGTTTATTCACATGCTCACATTTTACATTTGACATTTCTGTATCTTAAATGTTCAAGTTTATTTATATAGTGCATTCTCAAAAGTTAATTCAATATGCTTTACAGAAACCGTCTACAAAATGGAATAAAATAATGGATGAAATAAAAGTGCATTAGATGTGCAAATGTTAAAAATAAACAATAAATAAAAAGGAGATTTAGTAACTTTTTCAAGCTACAGTTGGTGCTGATCTGATACTGATGAGTGGTTTGTTCCAGCAGCAGGCAGCTCAGTGACTAAACGCCATTTAATCAGGTTTAGTTTCGACTCTTTTTACTACTAGCTAAGCTGATGTTGCATTGCATAGAGTCTTTGAACGTCATCTCTACAACAGATTCTTTGCAAATCAAACAAATTCACATTTCCTTACAATGATACTCCCCCTTCAGTGTGTTTTTCTTACTGCTCATTGGTGAAATTCATTGGAGTGGCTGGTCCAGTTGTTCAAAATTGCAGTGACATCTACTGTTGAAACGAAGAAGTGCAGTATACATACAGGCCTTATTCCATCATCATTTTTAAAAATGAGCAACAGTTGGCCTGGGTCCTCTTAATGTGGGTGGAAGTGGATGGTTCAGAAATCTACTGATAGGAAAGAAAATCTGCCTAATCTTGCATAAATATGTTATGACCTTTCTTTCTGCCAGCCACTCCTTCCTCACACCACTTGTGAGTCATTACACCTCACTTTCCATATACATTATTTTTTGATGTCCACATATCCTGCGTTTCAGAAATAAAATCACAAAAAATGCCTGTTTACAGTGCTGGTGATATTAGCCTTTGTTCACTATATTGACAAAAGTATTGGGTCACCAATAATTATGGAATTCAGGCAGCCCTTTACTTCCAGCTTACCTAGACATATTGGACAAGCCATGCTTTCAACCCCAGTGCACAAAGCAAGCTCCATAAAGAAATGGCTGGATGAATTTGGTTGAAGAAATTCACTGGCCAGCACAGATCCCTGACCTCAACCCCATCCAACACCTTTGGAATGAATTGGAAAGGAGAATGAGAGCTGGGCCTTCTTGTCCAACATCAGTGTCTGACCTCGACAGAACGAATGGGCACAAATTCCAACAGAAGTCTTGTGGAAAGCCTTCCAAGAAGATTGGAAGCTCTTATATTAAAGGCTGTGTATTTAAATGCATTGTCACTTAAGTCCTTGTTGGGGCAATGTATATAACAGTACTTTTGTCATATAGTTATCCTGACGTGTTTGATTTGACCATTTCAAATAAGTGCCGTTTCCACCCACGTCTTACAGTTACTTGCAGTCATACATCGTTAGAATGTACCTGCAAGACTATCTCTAATAGAGCTTTAAATGGGGAATCAGGCCCACTTGCAAGTGGCTTCCTTTGTGTTAACATGTGTATGTTTTACTGTCCAGGTGGCAGAGACTTGTCAGCTGGCCGTGAGAAGGCTGGAGTGGTTGATGAGTGGTGGGGCTGAAAACTCCGCAGAGAGTACAGACGGTAACCCCTACAGCTCAGTGGACCCCGCGCCCCCAGCACAGAGGAAGAATGTCCCAGAGCTGAGGAAAGAGTTGCTGGACGAACAGCTGCCACTGTTTGAACGCTACCGGGCCATGTTTGCTCTCAGAAACCTTGGCACAGAGGAGGCTGTGCTGGCTCTAGGAGATGGTGAGAGGTGTTTGGAGGAAAATCAAATTTCAATTCTGACACTTAACAGACTTTACATGATTGCTGTAATGCTGTTATCTTAGCAGTTATTTTCCGGTTATATTACTGTGGTATTTTCTGTTATGTTTGGGCATATCCATGTACATAAACATAGCTTTAAATTGATTGAAAAACAACATAGAAGAAACAAAACTTGTGCTGTAAGACAGGGCAGCAGTGAATAGTGTTTGTTTATTTGAGCTGTGTGTGTTGTCAGGTGGGAGATTCCAGTTTAGCCACTTTAGGTTTGAACTCATCTGCATGCAAGGAACAAGAAGACAAATCGAACTATTGCCCATTTCTATGCTGACTGAAACCACATAACCAGGACGGCTAGAGTGGTTAAACAAGGTGGTTTGATGCATGATCGAGGGAGAGAGTTTTCATTTTTCTAATAATGGTGAACTTCATTAGACTCCGAACACCAGGCTAAAACAAAAGAAGCAAAGTTCAGGCACCAAAACTATGGACTATGTTTTGGATGGAAAAAATAACACTTTTGCTACGCTATTTTACTGACATTTTGCAGACGAAGCATCTATTCTTCTTTATCCCCATTAGATTAATTAGTTTTAACTGATTAACTAGTTTAACTAGTTTTCTGATTAAAGTGTGGGACAGCAGATATATTTTTTTAAGTTTTGGTCAGATAATTAACTTTCCACATTTTGTAAACAGTCCAAGCCTTTGAACAGTAATTAACCTGCGATCCCTCCCTCTCATCATAAGGACTCCAGTGCAGCAGTGCCTTGTTTCGTCATGAGATTGGCTATGTACTGGGCCAGGTGCAGCACGAGGCCAGCATCCCTCAGCTCAGGGCCGCTCTAGAGAAGGAGGACGAGAACGCTATGGTGCGGCATGAGTGTGCGGAGGCGCTGGGCTCCATCGGCAGAGATGCTTGTGTGCCCATACTGCAGCAATACAGCAAGGACAGAGAGCGGGTGGTGAAGGAGAGCTGTGAAGTGGCCCTGGATATGCTGGAATATGAGAACAGCCCACAGTTCCAGTATGCAGACGGACTGATCAGAGTACAAGCTGCTGCTAAGTGAGAGCGGCTCTTCTACTGCCTGACAGAACCTCAGCGCAATAACACACTTTTCAAATGTTCTGCAGTTATTTTGATCTTGGTCTCACCACTTGGTTTAGTAAAAACTGCATTCACCCTCAGTGCTCTTGTAAAGAGTTTAAATATCCATTAAATAAATGTTTAAATCTCCTGGCCTAATACATGAGCCTGCCTTCAGGTCATTTTACTGTTAACTTGCTGCACCTAAAAATGACTGTTATAAAGGGGTAAGTTTAAGAGGCAGTATGAATATTAATATACCCACCATGAGGATTAAGATTCTTGAAAAATACTGTAGAGTTATCTGGGTGAAGTCCTGTAAATTGACCATTTTATTTTTTATTCATTGGTTGCCCTGCAATGAGTGTTTTTTTCATACTCCTTTAAGAACCATCATGTGTCTTATCAAGTGTTCTGATACTGGAGCAGACTGGCTCCCCACTGCTTCACTTGGTGAATGGGTTAAATGCAGAGAACAATTTTTGCGCTGTTCACACTGTGCTGTGTGTGTACTGTACACACAGTTGATTGTTTTAAAGCTGAAGTTACTAGGAGCCTTTAAGCATGTACTGTTTTATAAATGAAATACAGGGCAGCCAGTCAGAACAAAGGTAATTTACATGCATCTGTCTTAAAGGGACATAAACAAAAAAACCTGTTTAATTCTACAGACTAAAGAGTGGTTGGAAAATGGTTGTATTTTCCTACATGAGCATACTTAAATGTTATGAGTGGACTCAAGAGAAAAAGACAGATTAAGGGCACTGTAGTGTCCTCAGAAGATTTTTTCCTAAATCTTCCAAGAAATAAAAGGATTCAATTATTTTTACAATAACCCTTGTGTTTCTAGAACAGTGCGTCCTGTAATAAAAATAAAGTGATAAGGAATAGTTTGAATGCTGGGTGATAAAGCTCCATGTGTTGTGTATTGTGCTGACTCATTAATGTCGGTGGGCATTTGGTATTTAAAATAACATAAAGTCTTAGCCTCACACGACCCAAAGGTGCTTAACGTTCTTGATCAGACTTTTTTTGTGAGCTGAAGGATAATGCTTTACAATATCACTGACTAATCCTGCCCAGCGGTCTGTCTCATCCATTAAGATTTCTCCCCTACTTCACACACAGTATGGGGCCAAACCTATTCAGTGTAATCTTAAATTAACTCATATTCTGCTGGCACCAAAAGCAACAGACCAAGAAAATGTTATTGCATTGCAATTTGCAAATTGCATTTACTATGTTATTTTAGCAAGTGTTCAGCAGTCAGTGAACAATGAACACATAAAATTCCCTGGAGCTTCTAGCAGGCCCAGACTCTCATTTCTCACTCCTGAGAAAGTCTAGTTGTTTGATGGAACCTCTTGGAGTACACACCCAGTTCTCATTGCTTTCATTGTAGATATTAAAATAAGAAGCCTTGGGATAACACATTTAGCATCGAAACGTATGCCAAGACCCCTACACAGCAGAATTAAGATCTAAGACATATGACATTACAGCAGGTTCAGTAGCTAAGAACCCTGGTAAAGCTGATGGTACTTTCTCTGTAAGGATTGGCTCATGTTTTTTACTCGGTGCTCAGCATATTCTGGGCTGAAGAGCACAGAGGGAGGGCAATAACAAATTAAGCATTACAAGGAGCTCCTAAGGTAGAGGACCCAACTGCAGAAACTAAAGCTACAGGAGAACTCAGACTGAATAAACCATGCTGCACCCCATTATGATCGCGATTGTGACCATCAACACCTTTATCACCATCACATACTGGATCTACATCCTGACACAAGCCTTTTTCAAGAAGACTGAAGATGAGGAAAACCCATCATAACCAACATTTTCCATCAAGCCTGCAGTAGAGCTTAGTTTCTTTTTTAGTGTGTGGGTTATTGATAGTTTCTTTCTTCTTTAAATAGAAAAGTCATCTTAGTGTGAGTGCCACTATTTCTAAAGCTTCCGTCTACAACAAAGGTCCTGTGATTCAGGTAATGTGTTTTAATGCGTTTGTCTTTCTGAAAAGTATCAGCTTTCTTTCTGGAAAATGTCTGAGGGAAAAATACTGAGCACGTTTTCTTCTCCTGTTTGGCCCTGGGTATTATGGCCTATTTTGGCATAAGAGGCAAAAGATTAAATTACAGTTTGTGTGATGGAGAGAGACTTTTTTGTTACAGATGGGGTTTATTCTCTCTTCCGATCCTTTTTGTTGCCAGATTGTGGAAAATACCGTTCACCTTATCAGTACCGTCCTCTGGACACCAGCCGAGTGGGAATACTTCAAGTCGAAGATCCAATCAGAGCTTAATTCCGATCAAGGATCAAAATCCATCAAAAGCAATTTCACAAGAGGTAAAATAAATTGTTTCTCGGTTATATGTATGTTTTGTAGAGATGTAAATACTCAGTCTTGTTTCACTAGCTATTTGAAATGTTTTGTACAGTTACACTATAATTTCAGTTGTTTTGAATTGATGACCAATAATAAAGCATTTGGAGGACATTGTCTGTCAAACAAATGTCTACCATCTGCCATTATTGTATATTTCCTTTGTTGCCATAATTGAAAAAAAAAGGTTTGTAGACACTTTGTTTCTTCCAAAATCTTCCAAAATTCCTTTATTATTAGGTAGTTTGCTAACAATTTACTACAGTAATGGTCTTAACTCTTTTGGAAAGGCTTTGCATCAGATGTTACAACATTTCTGTGAGGATCTGATTGCATTCAGTCACAAGAGGTACAATGAGGACAGTTCTGGATCATAAAGACCACAAACAAGTACTAAATGGAGCCTCATCACACTAAAGAGCACAGTTTTACTGCTCCACAAACCAGTTCTGAGGGCTTTATACCCCTGTAACTGATGCTTGGCACTAGACCTTAGGTTCATGTGCTGCTGCATCCCATCCAAAGCATCCAATCCTGTTGGCAGTTTTCTATATAGATTCTATTGGTGCATTTTAAAGCAGCTGAATCCACTTACTAGAGCCAGAATCTGCAGAGAGCTGTGAAGGAGATGAAAAAGCTGCTCCTTAAACTCTTCAAGCAGAATCGATATCCCATGTGAAGAAAACAGAATCGATATCCCATGTGATTCTTCATCTTTGGGACTACTGGATTCAGGTCCAATTTCCTCCAGGATAAATAAAGTTTTCTGATTCTGGTTCTGAAACAACCGCTTACAGCTTTTCCCATTAGGGTAGTCTATTGGTGACAGGCTTGATGTTTTTCCTGCCTAAAACCAGTAGCTGCAGCCATGTTAAAGGCTGAATGTTGTCTGTTGTTTCATGCTTTCATGTGATTTAGGCAAGCAGCTTGTGTTCATTGGTGGAGTATAGGTGAACATTACCTGTTACCTGCCTTAGTATTACAGCACCAGTGCAAAACTAAAGAATCTCACTTCAGACACCAAACCAGTCTTGGCTGATATCATTTTAGGTGAAGTGGAAATTGTAATTCAAGTTTCTTTATATAGTACACCAGCAAAGACAAAAGGTCATTAAATGTGCTTTACAAGATTAGAATAAACATGTAATGCAATAGAATAAAATAATGGAAGAAATAAAAGAATACATAGAACAAAAGAAAGTTGAAAACTTTTTGAAAGTGGAAAATTGCAAATTACAAACATTGTGTTAAATTGTCTTGGAAAAGTTGGCATTTTGTGGTGGGGTGAGGTGCTTTACAGTGTACAGTGTTTATTTAGGTCATTTATTTTAGCCACAATGGGCTGCAGGGGTAGACTGTGTTGTGGTCTCAGGTAGGATAGAGACGGTGAGCAGGAGGATTAGCCCACAGAGCCACTCGTGCAGAGCAAGGTCAGAAAGGACGGATGACTCAGTTAGATCAAGTGATTGAGGTCACCTGAGTGAGGATAAGAAATGCCTCACACATTCATAAAGAAAGCACTGGGTCCAGAGAGCTGGTCAGTTGGTCAGTGGCGCACTGAGATATCAGATTTCGTCTGAACAGAGACCACAGGAGACACTCAGAGATGCATCCTCTCATGGTCAGCATCATTTCAGCCAACACCTCTTTAACGGTCATCCTGTGGAACTTCCTCCTGTCTCAGATATTCTGCAAGAAGATAATGGAACCGCCCAGGTCTGAGGAGGACGTGCCAGTCTAAGTGAGCAACTTCATTTACTCCCTCATAGAATAAATACTGCAATATACCTTATTTCAATTATGGAATGTATTAACCAACAAGTGCATTTTATTCCAGTTTACTATAGGAGCATGTATTGAAAATAATTCCAATATAATGTATTTACATTTTGGAACTTATGACAATATATTTATTTTCCATTAGGGAATGTATAAATAGTTATATATCCTAGTATGTTCTGTTAACATATGTAAATGTACTGAATATAGTTCATGAATATAGACTATATATTGTATATATATTACAATTTAATCAATTTTACTATAATACATGTTAAACTGAATTCCAAAATGTGCTGTCTTAATTTTGAGGACATATTGCAGTATATTCCATTTTTCTAAGGTGAAGTATATTGCAAATATATTCCAATATTTTCTGTTCACATGTTGGAATATGCTGAGAGCAAATTGCAGCATAAAAACCTTTCTGTGGAAAAATATATAAAAAACAGTGTTGTGAAACCATAGTACAACATACTATAATACATTTTTTAAACTGTTTTTCCTATGGTCAAAGTGTAGCAGTGTGTTCAAGATATTAATAAAATGTACTGAGACTTATTTCCAGTAGATTATATTATTTGTTTGGATCAACAAATGCCCTTCATCTGCACATTTAATAGAAGCTATTAGAAATGTGATGAACTAGACTTTTTTTCCATTCAAATCTTTATCAGTACAAGCATGGAGGACATAGTTCAGAATCCTTACACTGAAGGAGCAAGTAAAACTTTTAATTGCATTACTGGAAATACACGAAACCAAATTCTGACAAATTCCAGTTTGACTGAGAATCCACTGCTTTCACATTTATATTAAAAATAGACTCATTTGCTACTTCAGATTTAGCACTAATTTACCATCACCAACATTATCCATTAAAACTCGGAAGACAAGTTTAGGTTCATGTCTAAAAAATAAATAAAATGACTGCAAACAGTTGCATTTACAATATTTCTTTTTTTTTGTTTTGCAATAGACAATTCATTGCTAAAAAGATGTAATACTTATTAGTGAGGTTTTATCTATTTTTTAATTATCCCTGGATAATTAACTGTCATTTTTGTACTATTAATAACAAAAATGAATGGATTCTTTGTAGCTCTGGCGATTTGGTTGTTTGTATCAATGAAAGCTGAGCCTCGTACTGTGTTGGGTCAGTGTGTGCTCGCACATAATGACAACATCATCTTTAGTTTCCCCGACACCCAAATGACCATCCTGCATCAACCTCACAGTCATCCCACCCACAGCTCCTTCACTATCTATATAGTCTCTTCAGATTTAATGTTGTCAGTGAATTTAAACCAGTTTGGTTGCAGGGAAATTTATAAAATTATGCTTATGCAACTTCTAACCTGTATTTAACCTGTATTTAACTAAATATCTATTAAAATCACATTTACTAACCCTAAGTTTAAAATGTAGGACAAACCCTGGTTCTAATCCAAACCCTAAACAGGTTCACCACCCAAATAAAGTGGAACTGTGGCTCGAAAGATAAACTGAAATGTTAACCATTCTAAAATTACCAAGAATAACTATAATGAAATAGATTAATATGGGCAATGCCTTAAAACAATGTTGGTTAAATATTGAGGTAGACAATTTGGGAAAGATTCTTGTCTAAAATATATTTTTTCATATAAGTATTACATTAGTGTAAGTGCTCCAATAATTCTAGTAACTCCAGTTCATTATTAAAAAAACAGCACTTCTTTTGTCACAGACCTATCACTTTATTTTGTACCTAAATCCATGATTGAATGTTCCCACCCTGTTCCCCATCCTCACACAACTCAGTGGATCCATGTGGCAAACTCATGAAGTGTCTGCTTCAGCCACTACGAGAGATGAGCTCTATTTTACTGACTGTGTCCCACCAGCCAAACACTCCATTCAACTCAGTTTTATTTATATAGTGTTTTTTACAGCCAATATTGACACAAAGCAGTTTTACAGAGTCCAGGTCCAAGGCCCTAGTGAGCAAGCCAGGAGCGACAGAGGTGAGGAAAAAACTCCCTAAAGCTGGAGGAAGAAATCGCGGGAGGAACAAAGACACAAAAGGGGAACCCATCATCCTCTGGCTGGCCCAGAGAGAAAGAGAGACTATATTGGGGAAACTAGCAATAAAAGGCCTTTGTGTTCAAACCGTTGGAGAGATTGGCCGTCTATGGCTGACTCAGACACCATCACCGTGCTCAAATGCATCATCTACATCGGCAAAAGGCCAGTGGGGGTGAGAGGTGTGACGTGCATGTATGGCATCACCAGCCACCTCATTAAAGATCTGTTCCATGATCTGGCAGCTAAATCTGCTTACCTGCCAACAGCCTAATCGCCACCGTCACTGTCCAGCAGTGTCCATGCCTGTGTTACTCTGATCTGCATTGTCCTTTTTCACAACTGGCAAATTCAACTGGCAGTCTGTCTCTTGCATAGACTGCCAATCAAACGTTTGGGTTCCGCTTACTTTTGTAAAGTAGATGGTCTCACTGTCACTTTTCATGTTGGGGAAGATAGCTGAAAAGGTCTACAAAGCACAAAGCAGAAATGTGCTCTAGTTATTTGGATGTATTTAACTTCATCACTCAGCTTCATATTCACCAAACTGTCTTGGTGTGAAGAACAAGTTTTGCCTAAATACTGAATTGACAGTTTTCTTTTCCCGAGCTACGGATTTGATTTAGCATTCGTCAGCCTTTGACCTCTTTTCACGGCAGCCATGACATGCACTGTATAAGATATCTCGCAGTTCAGCTTTGAATTTAAGTTTCAGTTTCAGTTTAAACATTGTGCAATTCATTTTTAATTCTAATTTGAATGAAAATATTTGATGGTTCCATTTTACTGGTGGAACGGCCACTAGGGGGCCTGCAGAACATTTTGGATCAAAAGAGTTTCAGTGTGTTTTTAACTATAGTTAGGAAAAGAAAACAGTAAAATACTGAAATTGGTACTGTTACTGAATTTACAAGGGTGATATTGGTTTTCTCTAAATAAAACCTGCTCAGGCTTTAATGCATTAAGCTGTTACAAACTGACAAAGAAAACATGCCCACTTTAATTGAAAACATGCCTTCACTAAGATACTACATTTATAGAAAGATGTTTTTGTATTAGGGCGATAATAATTAGTATAATAATTAGTATAATTCTCAAGTATTTTTTTTACATGTCTGTGCTGTCAGTCCTGAGCTACACTCTTCTATAGGACTGGCACACACACACACACACACACACACACACACACACACACACACACACACACACTCATTGGCATCATGGCATATAGTGACGACTCTGGTAGGATTACAGAACAGCTGACCATTGACACGCAGTTTTGACCTTCATGAAAGGCAGTCGCAGCAGTTATTACCCAGAGAACATCAGTGTCAGCGGGATGTCCAGCGTCTGAAGGACTTAGAGCAGGATTAGCCCAGTCACCACGGGGTGCTCTAGTCTAAATACCTACCCACCGCATGCTCATATCAGTCTGAGCCGATTCTCTGAAACATAAAGCTCTGCTGATCTGCTGTGTATAAAGAACTCTCTCTTAATGAGAAATACATTTCAAACACTTTTACTTCCAGCGATATCTCCTTTGTCCTACAAAAAAACTCCAAATGGTTTCTAAAACTTTCTCATAAAGAGTTTTGCAGTCATTTTCTATTGGTTCATTCGTCATGAAAGTTCCACGCTGTGCAAAAGGCAGCTGTTCAAATGATGTAGAAAAATAATAATGGACAAATGCATGGTTATTTTTGATCAGCAACAATGTTTTTACCAAAAGGTAATGATGAACGTCTCCTTTTCCTAACAGACTGGCTTCTTGGCCCCAAACCAGAGGGGGATGTGGAGGAGGAGGAGGAGCTGGAGGGGAGAGAGAGAGAGAGAGAGAGAGAGAGAAAGAGAGAGAGAGAGAGAGAGAGAGAGAGAGAGAGAGAGAGAGAGA
>JBBPDE010230669.1:0-12717 GCA_037974605.1 Nannopetersius ansorgii | reverse complement strand
GCAGAGAGCTAAAATAAAGAGCGAAAACCGAAAGAAATCCACCGCCTGGTCTCCCTTCTTCTAGCGGCCGCGACACTAATATTCGGGAGACGGGGAATGGAAAACACAGGGCGAGGGCGAGGCGACCGTCACAGGTATAGTGAAGAATAGTTAGTTAAAAAAACAATTATTGAACTGTGGGACGTTAACAATGACCAGAACAACTGGGCAATGACACAATGACAAATCTCTCATTTATGTCAGCAATCACTTCTTGAGGTACAATAACTGCTGACCCTCTGGCCTTGACACTGAATCCTGAATGATTCACATCACCGACCTTTAAAGATACTAGACAGCATCATAGAGTTACCTTTATAAAAACAGGATTCCATTTCATTTTTGAAAAAAAGAACACAATTTTCTGCTGTCACTTTCTTTCTTAGTCTTACCTTTATGCATATGGAGAAACAAAATGTATGGGTCCAGTCAAATTATGGTTTATTATTTATTGAATCATTTCTTAATTAATTTAAGTTATCAAATGTAAGTGACATATGTATGCTCGGTTCCACAGTGGCACAGTGGGTTGCGCTGTTGCTTCACACCTCCAGGTTTGGGGCTTTGAATCTGGGTTTTGACCTTGTGTGTGTGGACTTTGCATGTTCTCCTCGTGGTGGTGTGGGTTTCCTCTAGGCTCTCCGGATTCTCCTACAGTGCTAAGACATGCGACCCTTGTAAGAATTAAGCAGTTACATGAATGAATATGTTTGTCTATGGTATGGCAGCAGGTAGACAATGGAGATGTATGAATAAGATTAATATCAGTGAATTCTGATTGCAGTAAATAGAATCGCTGTGAAACAGTCTAGAACCGGTGTTTGTTCCCCTACACTCTCGCCATTTGCTGCTCTTTCTCTCGGCACACCACCACTCAGCCGCTCTCTGGAGCCCCTACCTCTGCGGGTTTTCCTCACCCACTTGTGCACGGAGACTATCCTGAAAGTTCTCCCTTGTTCAAAGGTCTTGTGCTTCTCCTGTTTGTTTCTAAAACCTGAAATAAGAGAAATGTGTTCATTTTTGTTCTTTATGCTCATTATCATATGATGCCATTTTCAAAACCCCAGTAGCGGTTATTATTATTAATAAAAAAATTTTTTATTACAATTACTTTGGTTCTACATGACACAAGAACACCAAACAAAGCTCAGCAAGATGTCCGACACCTCCATCATCAACACAATCAGGAGGAACTTCCATTTGAGGAGCAGTTTTGCCATATGATGATTATTTGTTGTGTTTCTGGCATGAATCCATACCGCTGGCATCCTAAGGGTTTAACAGGACACTATTCCCCCACTTTCTAAACCAAACAACAAGAAAACACTGGGAAAGAAAAAACAAGTAAAACTGTGCTGAGAAATGTGTGATAAACAGGGGAGTTTCCTCCGGAGAGTTGGAATAAGTGTGGTGACAGCAGCTCATCTGTTACGGTTCAGACTGGTTGCGGTAGGGTGGTGGGGGCTGGGCAGTGATTAAGCAGTGATCCTGCTGCAGGAAGGGGAACAGAGAAGAAGGGAGAATGGAGGACCAGCAGCCATGATTGATGGTCTGGACTTGAGCTGACAATAATCTGTCAGGGCAAGACTGGGCAGAAATATTTCTGGAAGCATTTTCTGCCCTCTCAGGGGTACCAGGCTGCGATCCAATCAAAAGGGTCCTGACCTGAGCTTCTCATTAACTTCTGGGGAAAACGTCAGGCTTGTGTAGGAGTGTTTGGGTGGCCTGAGATGTGTTCCTCCACCACATATGGTTTAAACTTGTGCTTTCAGAAAGTCAACAGGTATTTTAATTCTTCTGGGTGTTTAATAAATGGTAAAATTGAACACACACACACACACACACACACACACACACACACACACACACTCCATTTCTAGATAGAGCGACAACCCACCTCAGTGCTATTATTTTGTATTCATAGGTTAAAAATAAATTACTTCCTTTACTTATCAATGTTGTTAAAGTGCTAAAGTAAACACAATATAATTACCTAATAATACACAAGAGAGTGTGAGATCAGTATCTTGAGTGCCTAATTCCCAATAATGGCATTCAGACCAAACCCCTTTAATTCCGCTGTGCAACCCAGCAAGGACAACCAAACACTAAAAACACAACAGCCACAGTTCAGTTCATTACAAATAACAATCCTGCTAAAAAGATACAACCAATAACTATAACATCTGGTCCCAAGAGCAATAGAGACAACTACAAAACGTAAAATCGTTTCTCTGCTTTTAGCCTGTTCACTAAGTGAAGCAGTGGGCACATGGAGAGCAGTGTGTGGGGACGGTACCTTGCACTAGCAGTCCTGGGTTTTAACCCCACAGCCTATTTAGTGCAGGGCAACTCTCTAACCACCAGGCCACCAACTACCCCAAAAGAAAAGACACTGATCTGTGAATTGAGCAGAAGGTTACTGACATTTTGATAAAATATTTTACACAAATGTGGAGCTGTTACTCTAGGTAAAGTCCATATTTTGTTTAAGTCTTGACTGATTTTTTTTTTAGAGAGAGAGAGAGAGAGAGAGAGAGAGAGAGAGAGAGAGAGAGAGAGAGAGAGAGAGAGAGAGAAATGCAATAGAGACAAATCCCCACTTGGCAACCCTAAGTGTTAGAATTGAACTAAAGGATTCACTGTAAAACTGCAACATACAGAGTAAAGAACATCAATATAGTTCGGGATAGTTTGGTTTTACACATAATCTATAATTTAGAAAATTAGTGAAATATTTCCATTGCTCAATGTAAACCACACAGGCAGTTTATTGACTTTGAACAATAAGCTCTATGATTTGTGCTTCGCAGCTGGTGATAAAAAACACATACAGAGTGTAAATTCAGTGGAGGTCTAGGTGAGTGTATTTGTTTGGTGGTCGGGTGGCTTTAGATACTGAGTGGAAATTGATCTCCTAGCAGGGAACGACACAGCCATCCCCAGTTCAAGAAATGTCTGAGTGGCCCGTTTCCTATCGAAGTGTCAGGTTTGGAGTAGCCATGGGGATTGGCTGGCAAACGTTAGCATCAGCACCAGCTCATTAATCCTCACCCTTGTGTTGACATTTGCTGACGGTATTGAAGTGTGTGGAGCTGAATGGAGCCCCAGAGACTACTCAATTATCCTGTCTCAGAGCAATTAGCAGCCAGCTGCCAATGGTCAATGCCTGAACAGTGACTGAGAGAAGGGATGGGGCTCGGGACGAGGGAACGGTTCAAGGAAAAGAAACTTCCCTTCACGTTGCAATGGAGGCATAATTGGATCAGAATGTTCTTGAGTTCTCTGTGTTAGCAAATTGACTTGCTGGTTGTTCTGTTAAACAAATGCAAAAGATGCATAGATAAATGCATAGATTTTTATTTTGAAAAGGCACAAAAGCCTTAAGTTTTGGCTTGCTTTTATTATTATAATTATCACAGAACATTCATTAAGTATAAATGTATAATTATATACACACATACACACGCACACATACAACATATATATTTAATGAACAAAACAAAATGAAGGTAACATAAACAGTAGGTAAAGCAAATCATTTATATTTTACAATTGAAATTCACTTCAGTGTTCAGGAGTTCTTAAGTGGTCAACCATGACTTGTTTCTCTCATCAGTTTTTTCATCACTATGAAAATATGTGTTGTCTGGTTAAAAAAGAGCTGTAGTGAATATTGCCTGAAAATGGAATGGAACATTTATTCAAAGAACACAACTGGAGAGCTGCAGATGCACTGTAAAAAATTATACATTGAAAACAATCAGCATCTATAAAAAACTAAGTTGCTGCAATTTTAAGGTGTGTGTTACATTGTTTCAATCTTGCTCTCTCAATTTTCCGGATTTTATTTTGTGTAAATTAAAGAAAGTTTGTTTGTCCAAACGAACGAGTTTCTCTCTTTAGTATGACGTAAAATATCATGTAAGCATTAACTCTTGAACAGAACCTTCTAGAAACGCCATTTCGTGCACTCTTCACTTGAAGACGTACTTAACCAACTCGCTGCACGGCACTTCTGCGAGGTAAGAACTGAACTTTATTTACGCGACTTTAGAGTATTAGACAGTTTAGACCAAGTAAACATAACCTATTTTCGTCTGTTATTTCTACGCTCATCATTAAACGTGTATATCATGGACGCTATAGATGTACATTACGTATTCTAAACATTAGCGCTGTACTTTTTTGCATCTTTTACGCAGACCATATAAGATAAAATGCCTCAATGGTTTGCAGTTTGAACTGTTAAGATGAAGTACATCGCAAACATAGTTATTTGTATAGACCCCAGTATCTTTCATTTACATGTCGTACCCATAAATGACATAAAAATAATAAACAATCAAAACTATACACAGTGTTGAAAATGAACGGTTAAATAATGGACCTTAAATGCTCTGTAAAATGATTGCTGTTATGTGCATTGTTGTTGTTATTATGAATGCGGGCTTCCATATTACTTGAGGGTGTACACCTCAGCAGTGTTATTGATCAAGTACAGGGCATCATTATGTTAGTTTAGCTGTAGCTAATTCATCAAGGTTCCTAATCCTGTCTGTCAACTAATAGCTTCATAATTAAGCGATTAAAAAATGCCAGCAAACATTTCTTTATGTGTTGACACATTTTAGAGGAGAGACCTCCTTGACATTGACTGTACCTGTAAAAGTCAATTTTATTTATCTAATATTTACATCTTTGTTTATTGTTATATGTTTATTGCATTAGGCAGCTGACTTGTTGGAAACCAAAGCTGGCATGAAAATGGGCATCCAGGAGATCATTGAAGATGGGGCAATCCCACCCAAGTCAGTGAAAAACCTAATTGTGCTAGAGGAGACTGTTGTCATTTCAACTTCTTTATTTATAGCTTTGTTTTGCTGGAACATTTGCAAAATTTATCTGCACATGGCACTCTCATGGTAAATGAGAAAAATAGTTTAGTAAAGGATAGCTTTCTTAGTTCTTATAGAATTTATGGGTACCTAATTGTGTTACAGTTTTATTTAGGAGGTCATCCCTTCTTGTGTGCTTTATTGAATTGTTTCTTTGAAATATTTGTAAAATTGATACAAATTGATACAGATTGCAGTAGCTGAAGAAGTAAGAATAAATTTTCATAGAAATACCCGTTCTTGTTTTTGCTAAACTGGTCAGTTGCTTGATTTATTTCATATTTGCTTTGTACCCAGCAATGTGAGTGGATTACTGTTATGTAACTTTATCCATTGGAACAGTGTATTTACAAAACTTCATTAATAAAAAATGTTGCATTTCATACATATAAAAGTTTGGTTAATGTGTGTATTTTAGTAGCCATGTAAAAGTTGATTTTGAATGTTTGTTGACTTAATTTACAAAGTTAAAGTAACAAATTACATCACCCTTTTTAAGTTGGTATGTCTAATAGATGATGTTGTGTTAGTGGTACTTTGACTGCAAGTTGACATAACACTGAATTATGAATTGGGCTGACTTTCAGGCCTTTTTTCGACCAACTTAAAAATATAAGTCTGTAGAACAAATATAAACTAGAAGTTGAGAGAACTCGAAAACAATGATGTAATTAGTTTCATAAGTTAGGGTAGCCATTTTATTTTACAGTGTGATGGCAAATCTGTAGTTTTAAATCTGTATCTTCTCCAAAACAGTTTAGACTTTAGCTCCATCAACACAGATTATTTCGAAAGGTTTCCAAACGTAATATGCCAAAGCTCATTCGCTACTGGACCATTAATTTCAACCGGTTTCTATGGTCCAGTGAGATAAATATAGAGCTTTTTGGCAACAAATTGGGTTTGGCATTAAATGAAAAACAGAAAAGATGACAGTACAGAACAGACCTTACTCTGTCACGTATAGCAGAGGAATCAAATGTATTTTCTTCCAAAGGTCCTAATCAAACACACACCTATTTTTCCCCACTAAATAAATGGAATTCATTTTATTAATTAAAGCACCTAAACCAACATTTTTGCAAAACCCATCCTAATTTGTTTTTGTGTGAGGATTGGTACCTCCCATTAGATGTTGCAAGACTCCTGCTGTGCACAAACAAACAAAGAATTTAAAATATAACTACAGTTTATCTGTACTTTTCCAACCCCAGAGAAGAATTAATTGACTTTCCTTATAGGTTTGGAGCTTTAGAGTCTCTATACACTCTTCACTGTATGTGGGAGGTTGTACAAGCTCTTTCCCTTTAATCAATGCATTCCAACGCAATGAAAAAGGAAGTGATCTGAACCTGTTTTCTCATCTGATTGTTTTTAAAATCTATTACCATCCACTACCAGTCTATTATCTATGACCAGTCAATTCTGGCCCAATATAAACTGGCTTATTACTCTGCACTTGCAGCCCATTGCTAATATTGAAGAGTGACTGAATCCTTTCATTTCATCAGTATGGGATTGGATTTATTTAGGCCTTATACCGAGTAGATGTGTGTTACAAAGCCCTCCTTAATCCCATTTTCCATCCCCTCTCTTTTTTTTCACTGGTCTGCCAGGATTTGTGATGCTGGAATATAAACAACATCCAGACCATAATGCACGTCATCGGGCCTATGTCTAGTTTATTAAGCACCGTGATGCTAATTAGCCCTGCTGAAGTCAAAATGATCAAATTAAAGTTTAACTCAGGGGACGATACATATCAATTAATTTCAAGTGCATCTTGATGCTAGAATGGGTTCATTGTTTAATTGCCCACGGCTGGAAGCAAGTTCTCCTCTGTTTGGGTGGCCAGTTCCATGCTGGATACTTGACATTTAGCACGTTCACCATATGCTTCCTACTGTCAGGACTCTGTTAAGAGTGTTCTGACTCATGAATAAACCCACACAACAGATGGACGAACCTGGAGGCTTGAGATCCTTGGTATTATCAATGGACCGTGGAGTAAGACTGGAATTTTTGGTCAAGGTTGTTATTCTCCCTCTTTATCACAGAAAGCAATTGTGTATGTTCATAAAAAGGCACTGGTCACTGTCATTACTTACATTTTTAGAGCATTACACAGCACACAGTGAGAAATTCTTTCTCTGCATTTAACCCGTTCACCAAGTGGAGCAGTGGCAGCCAGTAACACAGCACCCAGGGAGCAGTGTGTGGGGATGGTACCTTGCTCAAGGGTACCTCAGAGGGTGCACTGGTAATCCTGGGATTCGAGTCCATGGGCTTCTAATCACAGGTGCAACTCTTATCACCAGGCCTACAGCCACCCCAAAAGTCAGCCTTTAGTCAGGGTTGAAACCAGAGCACTCAGTAGCCAGCCCAGTGCCCTAATAACTCAATCATGAAAGAGGGGGCAATTTTAGAGCATTATACAAAATAGTCCACAGATACAACTCAGAGTGTAGGTTGGACAGTAAACAGAATTCATATATTTGGAATTTTAGACATTGTGCCCCCTGGTTCCATTCACCAGAATCAAAATCAGAAACCTTTATTTATCATGGAGGCACTGAAAAAACAGAGAAACAGAGACAAGCTAAATCTAAAATATAACGTCTAAATAAATCCAATAAAAACTTTTCATACTCAATATTAAATGCACTATGCTATGTACACAAATGCTGGGGTATTAATACTAAAGATAAGGAACTTACAGTTAAGTGAATTACTAATTACACTAATTTTGGTTTGGAGTATGTTATGTTACCATCAGTATAAAGAGATCCGTTTTCTCTACAGTGAACCATTTGACATCAAACCCACTCTGAATGAATTTTTTAAATGATCTAAATGTATTCATTTCTGAAACTGAATTATGCAGAAATTTTGAAAAGTCAGTAAAATTCCCCATTAAGGAGGCAGGGTGAAATTAAAACTGCAGTTAATTTAAGCAGAGGACTGATGTTCCTCTTCTTCACATGTCATCCCCATACGGTCAGGGGTCAACAACCTTTTTTTTAAATCTCTCCTCCATATCCACCACATTCAAGCCATACTGTTAATTAGCTTGAGAATGTTCTCAAGAACATTTCACATTTTTTATACGCCAGATGTTTATTTATAAGAGCTCAAACATTAGGTGTGTTTGGGCGAGGGGAAATGAAGTACATTCATAAAGAGGCAGCCTCCAGCTGTGAGGCAGGTAATTGGGTTGTTCCTCAATGTAATTAAAGAATAAACCCAAGTGCATTACTCTGAGCAAGTAATACAATACGGGCACCCTGCAGCCAGGTACATAACATAGGTGCTGAGACACTTCATAATTCAAATCTGATGATTATTGATAGGAGGGGATGGTTAATTTAATGCTGGCATCTTGAACGTAACTCAGAGTGGAATAGTGCATTCAGACGAAGTCGGTGTCGAACGGTCACTGTTAGAGTTACAGTTTCAATATTAAACCATGAGGGGATGCACATCAGAATCAGAAAACATTATTTATCCCAGAGGAAATTATTTATGTGGTGACTGCCACATCACACACAAGAGAGACACAAGACACCAGGAAATGTAAAATAAAAAGTAAGATAAAATACAATAAAATAAATAAAAGAAGTCTAATATAAATCTTAATAGAATCTAATAAAAATCCAAATAAAGTAAAATCTGAATAAAAATAAGAGTCAGTATTTCATGGTTAAACTGGCAGCAATGTTTTGGGATCTATTGTTTGTAAAATACATTCCTTGTTTTATCTGAAGCTTGTTATTTGTATGCAGCACATCTACAGTGACTCCTGCAGTAAACAGTCCAGGTATAGAGTTGTGGTTGTTTGCTGTCTTACAGTAGGGTCACCAGCTCCAGTCCTGGTGGGCTGGCGTTCAGCAGTTTGGTAGAACCTCTCCTCAGACATGCTCACTAAACCTGATAATCAACAGGTGAGTTGTAAAGTAAAGTGAAGTAAAGTTGCCCCCCTTATAGTCACACGTGAACACACCACACCACAGCACACGGTGAGAAATTATTTCTCTACATTTAACCCGTTCACCAAGTGAAGCAGTGGGTAGCCAGGAACCCAGCAACTGGGGAGAAGTGTGTGGGGACGGTACCTTGCTTAAGGGTAACTCAGAGGCTACACAGGCAATCCTGGGATTCAAGCCTATGGCCTTCTAATCACAGGTGCAACTCTTATCACCAATCCTCCAGCCGCCCTAAAAGACAGCTTTTAGTCAGGTTTGAACCCAGAGCACTTAGCCAGCCCAAGGCCCTAATAAATCAACCATGAAGGAGGGGGCGAAAATCTATTCAGAGTTGGATTTGAACCCGTAACCTTGCCTCTTGCAGAGTGCTAACCAATACACCAGGTGGGTGGGTGTGTTTGAGAAGAGAATTCACAAAACTGCACTGGTCACCAGCCCTCGAGAACCAGAGATGGGGATTCTAGAACATCCAGAAGACCCAAATAAATGTTTTCATCTAAAGTACTGTTTCAATATATATTTTGAAAGTTATTGCATATAAAATGACAGTGTTTGTATATTGCTGTTAATCATAATATTAGCAGAAAAACATCTTGGGTTTAAGACATAATTGGTAGCGTTGTTTCCCCACAAAAATCAATAATGCAGAAATGTGCTTTTTAGCACCTTAGGAATTTGAGCACTGGAGGGCCATGATACACTATTGGACTTTTAAAAACGTACTTGTATTTATTTCCTTTTATTTATATGTATTTATCACTGTCACAACAAAATCCCACGTTTCTAAAACAGTAACTAGACCAAAAGTAGCCCCAAAACTTTATTTATTAACTTTTAATAAATGTATTGGTTCATTCACTATGTTCTCACAATGTAAAGCAGATCTGTTGTATTAAAATGAAGCTGCAAGCTTTTGCCCCTAATAGCCATGTTTCATTGGGTTCACATTTATTTGTATAAAAAAATTACTGAATTATTAATTATTATTGTTTTTCATTTTTGCACTCAGAATAATATGACTGGGGTGGGTGGGTTATTGTTTATAGCCTTTAAATGTTCAGAAGCAGCCTGGAAAGTTTGGCATTTGCTTTTCCCTGTCTGGTGCAGCTTGATGATTAAGTGGTGCTGCTGGCTAGAAGTTTTGGATCCCAGTTTTTAAATAATAATTTGCCAAATGCACACAGTGTTTAGTGTAGGGAGAGGTATTAGGCAGGTCTGTTCATTACGAAACACTGAGCCAATCTTTAATCACATTAAGAAACCGTTAAGAAACCGGCTCAAGGTGTAGCTCCTGTTTACCAGCTTATGAAGATAATATTTTGGCTGGTGTAGCAGGAAAGGAAGCTGAAAAATTAACCTCCAAAATGGAAACATTAGGATAATTCCCTTAGACGTATTAGGGTAGAATAAAGGTGTTACGGTTTAGAAGAGTGGAAAGGAACTTAGTGGGCATATTAATGGGGTTGCACAGTTATTTCTGTCAGGGAAAAGCGGTGGTTTAATGTAGGAGATGTACTAAATGTCAAAATGTAATAACCGTTCATGGTTTGGTCCATTTTTCTCCAGCTTGCAGTAAAGGCACTTTTCCACAGTTATACCAGAACCATTCTTTACCTAAACTGTACTGTCATTGACCTTGCAGCACACTTTGATGTTCCAGTGTATCTCAGTGTATAACAGAGTTTCCGACTGAATTCTTTCCACAGTTTATAGTCAGTCATCCCAAAACCACGTCCAGGGAGTCGAATCAACTGCTGTTGTTATTCAATTCAATTCAATTTTATTTAAATAGCGCTTTTAAGAATGGTCATTGTCACAAAGCGGCTTTACAAAATGAAATAAATGTGAAATAAATGTATGTGTGTGAATGAAATGCCTCTGATGAGCAAGCCAAGAGTGACGGCGACAGTGGCAAGGAAAAACTCCCTAAGAGGGCAATAGGAAGAAACCTTGAGAGGAACCAGACTCAATCAGGGAACCCATCCTCATTTGGGTGATAACAGATACAGATTATAGAACATCATGTGTGTTCTGCAGCTAAAGGTTCAATATAACAGAAGTTCTTTAAGTTAACATGAAGTCCAGATCAGCATAGGCATGAATCGGCAGGTGCAGAAGGTAGATGGGGTCTGAATCACTGAAAGCACAGGGGCAGCATGTGTAACTCCAACCATCATAAAGCAGGATTTTCTGGGTGCTTCAGAAACCTCGCAGGGTTGGCCTTTACCTACTGGAGATGGCACCATCAGGTGCCTCGGGATGGGTAGAAGGATAAAGAACACATAGAAAGAATTAGCGTAGTTGCCGGTCAGAATACTGTTTCCAATACTGGAGTATGAGGTTATGGGATGAGTTACGTGAATGCCAGATTAAAGAAATGTGTCTTGAGTCTACTTTTAAACTGGGAAACTGTGTCTGAGCCTCGAACACTGTCTGGAAGGCTATTCCACAGCTTAGGAGCTAAATATGAAAATGCCCTACCCCCCTTTGTAGTTTTTGAAATTCTGGGAACTACTAGGAGTCGTGAGATATTGTGGACTTTTATTACAGGGGGTCCTCAAGTCGTAAGTATGAGGCTGTAAACCGAGTGGGGGTCGGACTGGGAATGTCAAAATCTCAAAACGACGTAGAGACTGTTGTAACCCGAGGACGTCCTGTATTTATAGTCTTGTTTGAGTTTTTAATTTTTTTGTCAGCATTCTTTGTCCATGTGATGAAAATCTGACCCAGATAACTAACTAAAGTTAAAGATAAATTTGTTGCCGTCATAGAAAACTGTGTCTCCATCATTGTTTTATTGTTGTGATGACATTTCGTGCAGCAAGAAAGCAGTAACGCAGTTAGCCCTGCAGCTGAGCGTCTCGGGTACGGGTTAATTTATTCGTAATGGAAAAACATTTGTTTCCGGTACGGCACAGTTTTTTGTGCTAGTGGAAAAGCGGCATGAGAGAGCAACATGTGATAGTGTGAGAGTGATAAAGTGACAATGAGATTAAATGGGATCATATAAGATTGATCAGTGTGCCATTGTTGTCCCGCACCTTCTCAGAATCCCTCAAGCTCATGACATATCACCACAGAGTTTCTGGCTATAATATACCGACACTGCTCTGCTCCACCAAGCTCTAAAAGATTAATGATGTCTTTGTTGGATCACAGCAGTGGAAAACCATGATCACAGGAGAGAAGCCTTGTGTTCAGGCCTCTCATGTCAAAATGGTCAAAAAGCAAGCCACATTCTATTAGTTTGCAAGTAAGAAGCTAAGGCTGCTGCTAATTTCTGGGTCATTCTATGTTCTGTGTTCAAACCTGCAACCTGAGAAAAGCATATCTATTGTGATTAAATACAATGTAGTGTCAGATTGTGTCTGTATTGTAGATTACTCTGTAGAGTAATATGCTAAAATACAGATTTGTGAACAAGGAATCACGGATAAATTATTGCACAGTAATATCAGCAACAGGATTTGTTGCAGCCTGTCTGATTGCTCCATATAAACTGTATAGTTAGTTATAGCCTTCAATTTTCTCTATTGTAACAACATTGCACAGACGTCTCAGGTGGAAACTTCGTTAGGTGTAGTACTTGTATGACTGTGTATGTGACAAATAAAGACTTAGAGTCTTGCATCGTGAGGCTAAATGTATTAAAGTCTCTAAATAAAGTGAATAGTGAGATGTGTGTTTGCTTATGCAGGGATGGCAGTTCTAGTGTGATTCTTGTTTACGGTGTGTGTGTGTGTGTGTGTGTGTGTGTGTGTGTGTGTGTGTGTGTGTGTGTGTGTGTGTGTGTGTGT